>JAAAKQ030470839.1:10097-23619 GCA_010016005.3 Zanna intricata | reverse complement strand
GAAAGAAGCGGTGCATTCCTGGCTCGCAGCTCAACCGAAAATCTTCTTTTATGAGGGCATCAGGAAGCTTGTACAACATGGACCAAGTGCATTGAAAAGCAAGGGGACTATATTGAAAAATGATGTACTTGTAAGTTTCCTATTTGATTACAATAAAATTTTATAACTATATTGCGGATAATAATTGCCTTACCCTCGTATATTACAAGATATATTTTTTTTTTATAGCAATTCTTCCACTTGATAATTCTGGATGCAGACTTGTTCAAAACCCTTTCTTCCACCTGTGGCATTGAAACTGTTTTAAATTTACCATTACCAACCATGACAGCTTTAAATCTTCCAGTTTCACTTAAATATTCATGAAGACATGAAAATTATTTTTTATCGGGCTGACTGCAGGTTGGATACTTTTCTTGGTAAATTCTTTTTGTTTCCCTCACATTAACACTGGCAAGATTATATGTAAAAATATCAGCGAGTTCATTGTTTGTATCATTTTGATCCATTTTAAATGACAATTAATATGATTAATGACAATTTTCAATTAAAAAAAAAAACAAAGATTTTCAAAATTTAGAGCACAGATATCACAGTTCAATGGAAGTAATAGAACATGAAGCTGTTTTTTTTTGCAAGTAAAAGTAAAACAGTGGAAGTAAAAAAAAAAAAAAAAAGTTGCTGGCCTCCATGGCATGAGTGGTAGCATCTTGGTCTTTCATTCAGAGTTCCTGGGTTTGAATCCTTGTCAGACATGGCATTTTCACACATTACAGATCATCCGTCTCATCCTCTGATGCAATATCTAACGATGGTCCTGGAGGTTAAATAAAAATTAAAAAAAAAACAGCTGTTTCAGTTGAAATTATCAGAGATACTTATTTATTGCCTTTTTTGTTTATAAAATTTGTTTGAATATGTATTTTTACATATGTGTTTTTACATATTTTTTTATTTCATTTTCAAAGTTTGTTTGAATAAACTATATATTTGATTTTCACATTATTTTTATTACTGAGAATTAATTGTTTCTAGGCTAGTTCTTAAACTAATTATTATTAAATTTCCAAAATGTGGAATTTTTGGCAATTTTAATCAGAAAACCTGATTCAGTTATCAACAATAATAAAAAAAAGCAAGATTGTTGCCATATCAGTTAAGGCCGTCTTTTTGCAATAACTCTGTTGTTTGTTGTCGGATTTTTATGAATAAGGTTTAATTTTGTTCACAAAAGAATGCTTTATAATTTTTATAGTATAACACAATTTGATAACTCAAATAATTCCTAAGATATTTAAGACTGAAAAACTGAAATGACTGTCATTTTGAAATTTGTCACTAAAGATTATTGTTTTTTTTTCCTATTAAAAAATGTTAGTTTAAAATAAGGTACAAAATTTTATTGCGTTATCTCCAACCATTCTTGAAAAATAATCTTTTTCTTAGAAACCACAAGGATCTCTTTCAGAACAGCACCCCCCCCCAAAAAAAAACACTTAATTTTTTAACCAATCAACCAAAAATTAATGTATATTTAATATTCAATAAGAATTAGGTGAGAATATCTGTGTTTCAAAATAACAGGAAATATTGATATTAACAATAACCAGGTTGGAGAAATACGTGTATGAAAACACACACATAGGAGCCAGGGAGATGAAGTATGGGGACCCCTATCCTTTTTTTGTTTTTTTTTTTACCTCTGGAACCATCGTTAAGGTATATCTTCAGAGGATGAGATGAATGAATTGTAGCGTGTGAAAAATGCCATGCCTGACCAGGATTCGAACCCAGGACCTCCGGATGAAAGGCTGAGATGCTACCATTCGCGCCATGGAGGCCGGCACGGAGACACCTATCCTGCCGGCGAGAACACGGCACGCACACACACCTACTCCCACAGAAAGAAACACCAGAACAATAGACACGCATATACACACAAACACTTGCATTACACAAAAAAAAAAAAATATAGAGTGGATGTGAGTGTAAGTCATCAGGTGTATAAGAGAGATTCTGTCTCTTGTTTTTTGTTTTTATTTTGTTTAAGGTTGTATGAGGCTGAGTCATAGTCACAGATAAAGAAGACAAGTCGAACAATTCCCTCCGAAACTGAGTTTATGCTTAATTGCGGGTCTGGTTTCGTGACCAGAAGAACGGTGAGGTAGTCGGTATGGGACAGGTTATTAACGCGCCTAACAACACCTTGGTGGAGCCTGTTAGTTAGCTAGCCCGGGACGAAGAGCATCCTGGGTCCGAGCCCAACACACCCCCACGATGACCCCATGGTGGTGGGCATAAATGACATTCCTTCATCACTGACAAAATAAAAAAGAAGAAGAAAAAATAAGGTTGGAGAAATAACCTGATAACATACTAACATACTCTTTTATTCCAGTCATTTTAAACATTCTTTATATTAACATATTTTAAAAATTAAAAATATAAGCATTATTGCTTATATTTATAATTATACATATAAATTATAATATAATCAACTAAACTTAACCTATGCTTGTTTTGATTGTTAACCTCAACTAATTAACAGCAATGTTTGGATTATTTAAATAATAAATAATTGCAGTAATTACCAAATTTATTATTTAAATATTCAAAACATTACAGTTAATTAGTGAGCATATGTTAAGTTTGATTAGATTATATTTATAAAATTAATAAATATAAATGGTTATAAGAGTTAAGTGTTTTTTGGGGGGAATTTGCCTCCTCCAAAACTCTTAATTAGGACCTTTTTCAGCATTGTTTTTTGTTTTTTCAATTTGAAAAATGTATATTCCTACCTAATTCTTATTGGATATTAAAAATATATTGATTTTTTTGTCAATTGGTTAATTAGTTAAGTGTAATACAAAGTGACGAACAGATAGAAAAATATGTGTTTTCAGACCTGTGTTAGCTAAACATCTTTTCCTCAGTATATTATGTAGAATCTCATCCTACAGTTTTGGCCTTACCTTTTAAGGACACGTGGTATAGTTTTATTACAGTTCTTTGTTCTTGTAAAAAATTCTAAATTTTTACAAAAACATAAAACTTTTATGTTAAAAGCGAACTATTTTCTACATGTCCAAGTGATTTTTCTAAATGTCCAAACTTTTTTGGGTCCATTTGAAAAGTACTTCCCATATTTTTCAATTAATATTTGAACAAAATGAATATAAATGTACATGAAAAGTGTTATTAGTGAAAACTTTTTAAAAACTTAAAATACACAGTACTTTTATCATCAGTTAGAAATAAAATAATTTAAAATGTTGTTATTGTTACAGGATAACAAAGCCACAATCAAAATCAACAACTCCTCCATCATTTCCAATGTTTTCACCTGAGGATGTATTTGATGCTGCTGCGAATGAAGCAGCAATTATGAAATTAAAAGAAATGCCAGCTTTTACTGTTGAAGAAGTAGAAGGTGGGAGTTTACTCAGTGATCTTATTATTAAGGAATCACAAGAGTTTGTAAACAAAACATTTACGGCTCATCTACAAGATATACCTTGGCAAGAACAAATGTTAACTCAAAGGATTGAGCAAGCTCTTTATTACGGTAAACATATGACATTTTGCAGATTAAATGATGATACCCTGGCTATGGTAAGTACTCCTTATCATGTTTTAAAATTATGAAAATTTTTTGAAATATTTTACCAATACTTACTCTTTTATGTTAAATATTACGTTAAAAGTTATTTTTTGTTTTCTTAATTAGTTATTTACATTCTTGTTTTGGTTTTCTACAGCTTGCATGTGAGTTTTTTTGTAAGAATTTTTAAATGAGCTCTGTTTCCTGTAACCATTTCCTAACTCTCTTTTTCTGCTTAGCCTCTGGAACCAGCATAAGGTATTACTTTGGAGGAGGAATGAGTATGATATGTATGAATGTAAATGTAATCTTGTATAGTCTCAGGTGTGTGGTTAAGCCTGAAATGTGTGGTTAATTGAAACCAGACTACCAAAGAACATCGGTACCTACAATCTAGTATTCAAATTCGAATAAAAGTAACTGGCTTCACTAGGATTTGAACCTTAGAACTTTCAACTTTGAAATTAGCTGATCTGTGATGATGTGTTAACCATCAGCTTGGTGAGCTGAACTATTTACATATCTACCTGAATACTTATTTTTAACTTATAAAAGAGTAATATTATGTGTTTGTTTCCGTTCTTTGAATCTGAAATATTGATCATCTTTAGCCGAGAGTTATTCAGAATATAAATGTGATCATTCTACACTGTTTGAATGGTTGCTACTTTGTGAAAATAATCTTTACTTTATATTTATTGGAAGGCAACCATTATTTTATTCAGTATGATAAACATATATAAATATATATATATATCTTATAAATCATTTGTTGGAAAATTAATGTTTCGTATTATTTTCTCCCATTTTGTATTATTTTTCAAAACTTCAATTTATATGAAGAAAATCTGCAGAAATTGTAAGAAATTTACATAATAATGTATTTTTTTTTACTACATTTCCAGTAATCTTGTTTAAAACATATTTTAAATATTTAGTGTTTAAATATATTTAAAAGTAGAGTTTTATCTGTTTAAGCACTTCTTTAAATTTTTTTTCCTCAATACTGAAAATACTCTCTAACCAATTATGGGGTTAGTCAACCCAATTAAAAGCAAAAAAAAAAATTTTTTTTATGGAAAATCACTTTTTCTATTTTTACTTCTCAGTACAAAGTACAAGGAAGTATTGTAATTGCAAAAAATTTCAGGTTTCAACGAAAATATCCATTTTGACTAGTTTCAGTGTGACGTCACGTATCTTGTAATACTGAAAATAATTAGCATCTAACTGTGTCTCCCCTTTTGATTGCAGTCAACTGAACCAAAAGTATCAAAAAAAGCCCAAATTCAAAAAAAATTTGGATTTTTTCTTAACAGCAGTAATTAGCCCTCTTAAGAGCTTTTCAATGATATATCACAAGTGATACTTATTTTCATTGGTTCCAGAGTTATAGGCAAATAAAATTTTAATTCATGAAATATTTGGATCTTACAAGGATACACATTGGTTCGAATTGGACTTCATCTACTTTTTTTTTTTTTTAATTTAAATGTATAATATATTAATAATTATTTAATCTCTGATGGTAAAAAAAAAAAATTACGATAAATAATAATTCAGTAATAATAATAAAACGTATGAAAAATATCATAAGTTATTAATGAAATAAAATTTTATGTACTTTTCATTTTAAAAAAATGTGTATATGTAATTTAATAGGCGTACTGGTATCCACATCACATTTTTTGTGTATTACAGTGTGCTAAATTTCAGTTAGTTCTCATATTTGAGAATATTAATTATTAAATGTTTTTAATGAATATTGACTATCGTTTTCATGGTCTTACTCTTAAGCTAAATATTTAGTTTTGTTTTTACTAACCCAAAACATATTCATTTCAATTTAATTTCTTTACTTATTTTTGTATTTTCTGTATAAAAAAATTTATCATAAATAAAAAGCTGTTGAAAATACTAAACAGAGGACTAAATGAAAGTAGATATCAAAGACAATTAAATAAAAAATTGAACCCCTAAAAAAAAAAAATTGAAAAAAGTTAGAATGTCAAAACTTGTAGAATGTGAACCATTGAACCATTAGCTGCAGCCACTCAGGAAAGTTTTGTTAGTTTAATTTTGGTAACATATCCCACATTTCATCCACGAAAAGGATCAGTGTGTCACCTGGTCACAAGAGTTTACAAATCGGAATGTAACTAGATGAAAAAAGAAAGTCGAATTTTCAAGAGTGCAGCATTTCAAGAAAGAAGGAAAACCTATGACTAGAAAATTTAACAAAAGTGAAAAAGAAGGAAGAAGGAGAAACATATAGAGCTGGGTTATTTTAAGATAGTTTTTCTGGTTTAGTGAATATATATTGATAAATATGTTTCTATTGTTTTCTCAAAAAATTGATTTTTAGCTTTTGAAACACTGGGACAGCTGTAACTCAACTTCTAAAAAAGATATCTTAATGATCTTTGCAATTGTAAAGAATTTCTGGATTTGTGATTTGTAGAAATAGAGAGTATTTAAATACTTTGTATGAAAAACTTTAGATGGAAATATTAAGTAAATAAGAAAGTTTTGAACAACTTTTAGTTGTAATTTTTTGATGAGACTGAAATAAAAACCCTGTTTACAAATCATAGTGCAGAATTTTCAGTTTTATATAACATATAAATTATGGTTTTAAATTAAATATTTTTTTTTTTAGAAATATGTGTTCCCATGAGTTATTATTTTTTTTAAACCCCCACCTTATTTTTAGGGGTTGTAATGAATGTATATGCATAATTTTTTGTTTGATAATCTAAATTTATATATTAATTATTTTTGAGATAAAACAGCAGAATAATTTGTAAAACAAATGAATTTTTTGGGGGTTGACTACCCCTCCTTAAGTGAAAATTGATCTTAAGATTGCTGTTAACATTATAAAAATTTGAAAAATATGTAAGGGACAAATAAAAGTTGTTTTAAATATTCAAAAATACAAATTTCTTAATATAATTCATAAACAGAGTTTTGTAGCATGTTTCATAATTTAGTAAAAGTATGAAAACTTTCATAATTTTTTATGTGTATTTTACCATAATTTCTATGGGTTTTATTTAGTGTAATCTGTAGAAAAGAACAATTATATGTGTGGATGAAAACTCTCATCAGATAATGTGTAAGATGTAACTTTTTATTGACAAGCTTTTTCTTTTTGACAATATTTTTCATTCACTTTGTATACTGTAAAAGTAATCATGTGAATTGATAAAAAAATTTTGTTTTTAACAATTTATTCCATCTCTTCTTGTTTTATCAACAAAATAGACAATTCTAAAGAGTATTTATTGTATAATATATATTAATCACCAGTTGCCAACAGTTTGGAATTACTCATCATTAAAAAATACATAATTGTATATATGTTTTAATTTCTTTTTAGAAATATTTATTATATCAAACATAAGTATATAATAATTACAATTAATAGAATCTATCTCTTTCAGTATTGATGTTTATAAAAATACTAGTAATAAAACTAGCATTTCCTAAAGTAAAAGTAATTGTCTATTAATATGAATTTATTGACTCTTTAGCCCACCAGGCTGGTCTAGTGGTTAACTTGTCATCACAAATGAACTGATTTCGAAGTCGAGAGTTTTAAGGTTCAAATCATAGTAAAGGTCCTAATCCTAATAAACTTTTATGAAGTTAAAATCCTAAAATAAATCCTTTTATAAAACCTAAAACCGTAGTAAACTTTTATATGGATCTGAATACTATACCATGGATACTGGTGTCTTTTGGTGGTTGGGTTTCAATTAACCGCACTTCTCAGGAGTGGTCAACCTGAGACTGTACAAGACTATACTTCATTCACATTCATATGTATTATCATCCTCTAAAGCCTCTGTATTAGCCTCTAACACGTTACGGTGTTTCTAGAGGCTAAACAGAAAAAGAGAGAATGTGTGGACTCTATTTCGTTACTGTCAAATAAATTGGGCAGCTTTTTGTGGCAGATTTGATTTGCTTATATCAGACTTTTATTAGAAGCTGAATTACTAGACAGTTTTTTTTTTCAGTTTATTACAGTTAAACGCTACTTACAAAATGTTTACTCTTCCAAGCTTAACTATTGGTCACTATTTCAACTAGTATTGGCCAAATATTTATACAAATTTTAACTATTACGATTACTTACTAAAACTTTTACCTTTTACATTTAATATTTATAACAATTACTGTTTACTATTACGTTACTATATTTTGTTAAATTTCCTAATCCTGATCAATAAATTCTTTAACAGAAGTATTTTATGTATATATATATAAACATTGTTTTACCACTTCTGGACTAAACTTTAAAAGAATTTTCTAAAATTATGAGCACAGAACTTTGATAGGATTGTGATTGATAGAATGGATTTCTATTCTGTGTGAGCTGAGTATAAAAACAAATTTATGATTTGAACATAGCACAAAGAACAGTCACACCCCTGACATTATTCTCTAATACAATAATAAAGGAAATAAATGTCTTGAGAAAATGGTGGTTGTAGACGAGACATGGATCAAGTATATAAATAGTAGAAACAAAATCATCAAACAATGGAAAGTTATCACTCATCTAATAAACTGAAAAAAAAAAACTGATTTTTATGTTGTTGAACTGAACAATTGTTGTGATGGTATTTTCGGATTGCAAACAAACATTGTACCAGTTCATAGAAACTGGCGACACAATTCTATCAGATTTTAAAAAGCTTTGAGGGTCAGTCTAAACTAATCGGCATAGAATGCTGATGAAGAGTGTTTTCTGCATAAATTGTATGGCTTCACTTTCAGGTTGCACAAGGCAATTTGAGAAGTCGCCTGGTTAAATATGAACTTGTCGTCGTTATGAAGAGATGGCTATTCATTTCTTTGAAGCCAATGAATAATTCATCAATGATATTAATAATAACTGTTTAGTAACCTGGCAGAGGAGTTCTTTGATAAGCTTCTATGGTATGAAAGTATTAAAATCTGGTATGAAAGTATTAAAATCTTTGTTTAATTTTTTTTTCTTGTCAACTGGAACTCAGCTTTAAGATAGTTCAAAAGCAGCCTGATTATTTTATTTAAGTCTAATTTAATATAAGATTTGTAAGCATAGGTTTTCTGCATCACAGAATGGCTCATTAATAACAACAATAACTTCTTATCCAAATAAGTGGATTAGAGGTGTCGTCTAACATAATACTTTTCTTGAGGATAAAGTCATGTTTCATGAGTTTATCTGTAACCAAACAACTTTACATCTAAAAGCATAATAACATTTTTTTCAGCATATCTCTGTTCATATTCTCTGTGGAGAATCAGCCACATAAATTTTATTTTTAATCTTACCATATACAAGAAACAGTCAACACAATCTATCGACTTTTAGAAAAGTTTTCACCATATTCTCTCCAATATAAACCCAGATGTAATAATAAGTATACACAGATGGATTGCAACAGGATGATACCATTGTTTACGCATTTGTTCTAAATGATAGAACTTATATGTTTGGTCTGCCTAATATTACAGGTATATTTACTGCTGAACTGTATGCTATCAATAAGGCATTGAATATCGTTAACCCAAAATACCATCATATCCTTATTTATAGTGATTCATGTAGTGCACTCCAAGCTTTAGAAGATTTATACTGTAAACATCCTTTGGTCACTGAAATCTATAATGCAATTGCTGAGTTGAACCACTGCAACAAAGTGAGTTTCTGTTGAATTCTTATCCACATAGGAATTCCAGGTAACGAAAGTGCATATTGTGCTGCTAAAGATGGATGTAGTCAACCTCCCGACACCACTCGTGTTGCTACATCTGATTTTATTAATTGTATAAAACAGTCTCTTTTGAGCTAAGTGGCAAGGTGACTGCTGGTTACCGTCGATAACAAACTCTGAAGCATTAAAGATTCTGTGTTGCCATGGGACTCCTCGTGCAGAAAAATTTGTTGTGACAAAGTGGTCCTCTGTTGATTGTGATCAGGAGATACTAGAGACACACACAATTACCTGATGTCAGCAGGACAAGCACCACTATGTGTACGATGCAACTGCCACTTGACTGTACACCACATTCTTGTGGATTGCACATTTTACGTGGCCTTATGGCATAAATTTAAATTACCCAGAAACACCCACCGAATCTTGGGCAATAATAATGAAGTTTTAGATTGGATGTTTCAATTTTGTGTTCTATTGGTGTTTTAAATAAATTCTGATATTTTTGCATATAGTTTTCATATTTGAAAGGTTTTTAATGTGTCTGTTTACGCTTTTATTTTTATGTTTTTGTTGTTTTTTATTCTGTTATTTGAGAAGAGGCTTTTACACCACTCCCAGATTTTGTTAGATTTTTATATTTTAGTGTTAAGTTTTAGTGATATCTTATCTGTGTTGTTAGCTTTAAGTTTTACTTAATATTTTAATTTAAATCTAGTGTTAGATTTTAGTATTTTAGTTTTTCCCTTATACAGTATATGATATTAGTTATAAGTTTTTAGTGATATTAGTTTTCAAGTTTCTAGTCATATTTCAATTTTAATCTAGTTTAAATTTTAGTTTGTTTATAATTTTTTCAGCACATTTTATCTGGGCAATGATAACGCACTAGTGTTTTTCACTCCCGCAAAAAAAAAAAAAACAAAAAAACTTTGAATCCTATTTACTAATGGTTCAAGGAAAGATTTTTAATCATTTTCTTGGGTCTTGTTAAATAATATTTAATGGTATTAATGACTATTGGATACTCATGTAGGTTAATGAGTTTTGTAGGGCTTAATTAAGGAGAGAGGGGATGAAAAATGTCAACATTATCTAAAAATCCCTCTGCTGCTGTTTTATCTTGGTCCTTTACGCTGGTTATGTAAAATTTTTACTCATTTTTACTCTTTTCATGGAGTTCTATTATAGCAGTGCCTTGATGATTTAATATTTTTCTGAACTAAGCTGATTTAGTAGTCAAAAAAGATCACTTCTGACAAACTCTATCTTCTTATTGATAGTTATTATTTAAAATTAGAAAATTAAAATGCTGTATAAAATTTAGAGGAAAATACTTAATGTTAGTATTTTTAATGTTAATGCTTTTTTTCTGTTGTAATATTAAACTGAAATATTTCTAGTATCTCAAATATTGTGGTATTTGATACCACGATATTTGATACCAAATATGATATATATAGGTACCTATATATATTATATATATATATATATTTACAATACTTGTGATCAATTATATCATAAAATGGTATTAACTGTGTTTTTTTAATTTTTTTTTTCAGCCATCTCATATCTATTCATTTCCTAACTATACTGTTTTATCGGATGAAAGGCAAACAAATAACAAGTCAATGTGTATAACAGAACTGAAAAGTCGATTGCCTTATCAAACTGAAAGTTCATCAAATGGTTTAAATGCAAAGTATTTCTTGTTACATATTTGTAGTTTCTTATTATTATATGTAAATGTATTGAAGATACACTAATTACTATATCCTTTTTAATAAACATCAGGATTAATAGTCACTTGTCTATAATTTTAATTATAGACAATTCATTTTACTGTTTATATTTTTAAATTTGCAGCTGTGATTTTTAGTTTTTTTAGAACTTAGCTTCAGTATCATTATTATTTTTGTTTTTAACAGCAAAGAATATCTTCATAAAGAATACAGAGTTAAATATTAAATAAAATCTTAAAGAATCACAAATACCTACATACTTAAAGTAATGGATTGTGTGATAATTATGTGTAAAACTGTAAATCAGTGCTAATTGGTAGTGTCCATGATTTAAATCATTTGTTCTCAAAGTGGACGATAATACCTCCTTGTGGGCATTGGAGACTTTCAGAGGCAGGGGGCAGTAAAAGGCCCAGAGAAAATTGTGGATTTGTAGTGGTGTAGGAAGGCAATGGCTGATTAAAAAAAAAAAAAGGCAAAAATTATATTTTCCTAATATCTCAAACTAAAATGTAAGTTTCAAATCGATATGCCATATTTAAAAACAGTAATTGCAATTGCTGTTTGTAAGAGCGCTCTTAAAAACAGCAATTGAAATTATTATTTTTAACAGGTGGTAGGTAAGTTTTAAAGTTTTAGGGGGCATTGGAAAATTTTTGATTATCAATGTGAGCAAGAAAGTTTGAAAATCAATGATTTAAATGAATATTAAGCACCAGATTAGAAAAATATGTATTTTAATAAATAATTTAAATGAATAAAATATAAATAAATAATTGTGGGTTAAATTGTAGGTGTAAAAAGGCTAAAACATTTCATAGCTTTAATAAAAAAATTATCAGAATAAATTCTTAAAATAGTTTAATAATTCCAATAAATATAGATTTGAAATAAAATAATCCATAAGTGTAAAAAATAGTATGAAAATAATACAGTATAATATTATATAATAATAAATATTCTAGATAAAGAAATTATATTAACAAATATAATAAATAATATAAATTCATCAATTAAAAAAAATTACTAGAAAATAATGTGCTGAGCGTATTGGCACAACTTAAAGTCAGATCGCAATTTAAGTAAAGTTAGTTGACTCTTTTATACTATGGAAATATTTCAAATTGTTATTACCTAGCAAAATTTAGACAAATTTCTTTATACAAGTGTAATTTCTTATTAAAAAAAAACCTGATAAAAGAAACATTCTTAAGTATTCATGATAAAACGCAAATTTTTTTCTTACTTTTCCTGATTGGATTGCAGTAATTGAAATGTTTATGCATATCTGGATCTTGTTTATTCAGATGTTAGGATTATCTGAACCAGTTCGGTACAAGGACTTTTTAAATATATATGTGTAATTTTTTTTTTTATAATTTTAGAACCTTATTTTTTTTCTTCCAATTTTTAAAATTTTAAGTTGGTTGAAATACATACTATAGAATGAATTTAATTTATCAGTTTCTTAAATAAAAAAATTAGATTTTCCATATTTACTCATAAATATAACAGATTATAAACAAATCTGAAATGTTAAAACAAGCATAAGCTATTGAGACTACATTAGTCCAATAAACTCATTCCTTCTTTGTTCTAAAAATGTGAACTTATAGTGTAGATCTACTTTTTTCAAAATTTAGTACTATCATAATTAAAGTTTTATTATATTTAAATTCTATTAATAATTGAAATTTTTTTTTTTTTTTACATTAAAAATGTACTGTTACATTTCTATTGTAAAAATACAAACAGTACCCTGGAAAAAAATTAAACTTTTTTGACACAAGAGGAAAATATCTGAAGAGACCTTTTTGTATTGAATTCAAATACATAAATATTTTTTTCTCCACCCAAGGCTTTTTGTAACCTACATATAATTACGATCCAGCCGCTGATTTCTGCAGGTATGTTTTTTTTTTCTTTTTTTTATGAAACTCGATTAAAATGAATGATTAATGATAATCAAATGCATTACTGCCAGGCTCCCCCAGCAAAAATTAGCCACAATTTCCTTTAATTAAATATACTGAATTTAATACATTATAAATCGTATTTTAAGTTAGTTTAAAAAAAATTTAAACCACATTCTGTTAAGCTGATCAATATATTATTTCATACAGAATCTAAAATATTAATTTCATTACAAAATTTCTTATCTTATTTATGTTGGATTATGGTCTGGTAGATGCATAACTAAATGGTACAATAAAGGATAGATATTCATTTTAATACAAGGTCTAAACTATTAAATAATGAGACTAATGCTATAAAATATTTTATTTTAAATTTGTACATATTTAGTTTATTATCCTGTTCAATATACACCCCTCCTCTATCCCTACAAAAAAATATAAATAACTTGCACAAAAATATGGAAAAATATTGCACAGTGCAAGTTTTCCATTGTTCAAAACAGTGTTGGAAGTCTTCTGTGAGCTCTTTCATGATGTGTGTCACTT
>JAAAKQ030470828.1:0-23621 GCA_010016005.3 Zanna intricata | reverse complement strand
TCATTAGCGCAAACTCACGAATATGCAATATTCAACAGTTTGCAATGACGAAAATAAAATTTTAGGAAAATATTTGCCGAAGCAAAGTGAGGAATATGCCGCATTCGTATTTTTTCCACAAATTATAAAAAAATATGTAAGGTGTTTGGTTTGGTGTAAATTCCCCAATATGCCATATTCGTATTATTGCAGTGTTAAAATTTACTGTTATTAAGAAATAATTATAGTAAAGGTTGGAATATTCTTATTCGCTAGTCTTGCATAAGGATTTAAAAAAATTATCATATTCGTAAAAGTTAAACTGTTGATTATTATCCTTCCTGTAAGAGATACAGGTTTAATAATTTGACACAAAATGCGCGACATTATTCTATGTAGTAAACTGTCAAATATGAAAAATTGCATTTTTTCACATTCGTTAGTATAGCATGGTGTCGACGATATTTAGGCCTACCGTTCCTTGTACATGTGGTTAACTGAACCCCAACCATCAAAGTACATCGTCCAGTATTCAAATCGTACAAAACCAACTAGCTTTTACCCTTGCAAGTCGAATCCTAATTCGACTTCAAAACCTTCTACTTAGAAAATCACGAAGAGGTTAGCTAATAAATTATAAAAATATTTATAAAAAAGAGAGTGCTTGATTTTTTGTGCAGTAATTTTTCTTGAATGGGAGTGAAAAAATGAGGAAAATTTATTTTCAGCAAAATGTGGGGGCCAATTAATAATGATTTAATATGAATAGACTGCAGATAGAGAAGAGATATCGATCAGGTAAATGTTTATATCTTGTTAAAATAACTTTATTTTTAAAAGTTTTGTTAAAATAGGTTTTATTGTTTAAAATTGGTAAAATTTAAACAAAAATTTTGATATTGGACTTACATAATATAGGAATAAATTAAAATTTGGGATTTTTGCTTCTCTTTATATGAAGGGAAAAGATAATTTAAAAATAAATACAATTTATCAATTTATGAATAAAACTTTGATTATATATACAGTTTATAGATAGCATTTGCTATAAAATATGATAAACTAGACTACCTCAGAAACATGGAAAAAATCTGACAAAAAATTGTAAAACTTTCCTGGCTTGATTATTTATTCAAATATAGTTAAAAAAAATTAATTATATGAGAAAAATGTATCTAAGATTTATTTTTTTTGGGGTCATTTATCATGATCTTTAATGTAAAATTAACATTATGAGTTTAAATAAACCAAAATATTCACAAATTAAAAAATTGGTATTTTTTTCTGTTTCCCAGTTCCAAAATCACCTTCCATGAGATTTTTTACCCTTCTACTTACACTAGTTTAAATGGAATAAGCTAAAAAAAATTCAATTAAAAAATGTATAACGAATAAAAAGTTACCTAAGACCTTTTATGGGTGGGAAGAATTACAATAAAATTTTATGGTAATATTATAACTAAGTTTATTTTTTAAGCTTTAAATTATTTAAAGTTTATTATTTAAGCTTTTTAAATACCATTAGCAATTTAAATGAACCCAAAAATATTTTGAAAATTTCAATAATCGATATTTGTATACTTTGATCGGCTTCTCCCACTACAAAATATTGCCTCCAAAAGTATTTTTTTTGGGGTCGCTTGCATTATTACTACGCCTAGAAGATATTTTTTTTTTAAATCTCATAGAAAATATGCAAAAAATAAAATCTTAGATTTTTTTCGTTTTTAGAGGAGGGGGAATTCTGGAGCAAGTTTTTCTTTGTTTAAATGTAAGATAAGAGACCATGCATACACTGAGCTTAATATAAAATGAGGTTATGTTTGCAAATTTAAACAAAATTGATCTCCAAAAAACTCCACACCCGCTGGAAAAATTGACTCTAAAATTTTACCAACAAATTGCCTTATATACACAAGTCTCTGTGCAAAATTTCACCAAAATCGGTTTATCTGGTCAAAAATTATTAAGCTTCAAGTACAACAACGCTCGTACTTATGTACGAGCGTACATAAGTACATAGTACGTACTGTTAATATTACTTTCTAATTTCATTTTGTTGTTTTTTGGGCCCCTGAGTCATAAAACGTTGAAAAATTCAAAAAACTTCTACCCTATATTTTGACTGCTTACCATACCTTCCTTTTTCCATTGCTCTAGGAGCTATGTGCAAGAAAAGTAAAAATAAATCTTTTATTAATTTTATAATATCTATGTAACAGTTTGCCCAACTATGAAAAATGCAAAAAACAAAAGAATATAAATATGATCTTCTAAAGATTCACTCGTGGGAATCATGCAGCTACCTGTAGCATAATTATACTTATTTGGTTATTAAAAATATTACTAGAAAAAAATTACAAGAAAGTACAAAAAAATATTAGCCAATTAAGAAATTTTCATAAAATATTTCATATTTTCATAAAAACTTCTATAATTTAATCTAAAAAAGTTTTTAGTTCACATAATATTAAAAATAGTTTCATCTTTAAAAATTATACCTTTGTTTAGTTTCGCCTACCTAATAAAGAACTGGCACAGTCGCTAATAAGGTATTGTAAGTGGCTTACAATACCTTACACAGCTCTTTCCGGCTTTGATGGAAAGTTTTCCCAAGTCCAGCATTAAGGGATTAACTATTATTTAAAAATATATTAATTTAAAAGAGAACTGCTGAAAAAAATGAACTACTTAAAAAATTATTGAAAAAATGAATATAACTTTTAGGAAAGTAATGAAAAAATTTACTTCTCATTTTGGATCCGGAATTGTATATTGATCAAGCCTACCATGTTTTTAAGTAAACGTTACTTCTACCATTCTCTAACATTCCATTCAATAAAGCTTAAAGTAGGAAAAAACAAATTTTAAAAAGACGTTTCTGCATTTTAGTTCCGGAGTCTATAATATTAAAAAAATTGTAGACATTTTCTTATGACTCTATGTACGAAGTATAAACTTTCGATAAATTTTTGAAAAATATTTAAACCCAAGGAAGATAAAGCAAAAAAAAATAATAAACATATATTTCTAATTTAAGTTGTGAGGGTTGATTTTTTTTTAAGCAAGTTGGATTATTTATGTATACATTTTTGTTAACAAATTGCTTTAAAATGACACCAGCAGTGTGACACAGTTACATACATACATACTAGTTCTATATGAACTAATTGTACCCTGAAACGTAAAGATTTGCAAAAAAAAAATACCGATAACCCATTTTTGACACGATCACCATACTTCTCCCTTTATTGTAGCTATTCTAGCTACAATAGTCGGGAAACTGAAAGGTATAAAAATGGTTTCTCCTACCACCGATAACTGACCCGACTGCTGTATTGCATTTCAGCACCCAAAGCAGGTGAGACGTAGATTATATTCAGCCTAAACCGCTATATACCTGTATAAACATGCTGATATAAGAAATATCATTATTTTCAAAAGAAATTAACTGTGAGTAATTACAATTTGTTTTACAGGATTTTCATACCAGAGGTTGAGAGGTAGTATAAAACAAAAATTTTGTTCACATTCTGTAAAATAAAATCTGATATGAATACCACATGCCTTCCTTGTACGAAAATCCAAAAATAATACGATTCTAAATGATAATTTTCAATTAATATTAAATAATCAGATGTTTCATCAAATCTGTTACATATACACATATGTAATAATGCCTATTAAAAAAAAAAACTCTTTCTGCACGGCGGAAGGCGAAGGTAGATTTCACCTATGCTAAGTAGGGGTAAAAGGGGTAACCTTTAAGTTAAAAAAAACTTCAAATTTACTCAATACGATAATGGTTGCATGTGAAAAATAGTTTCACTTGTTTAGATTACGATAAGTCCTATTTTCTTACAATTCCAGTAACATTTTGATCATCCCTTGCCGTAAGGGTTGGTCATAACAAAAATTGTTTCAGACAAAAGTTTTAGAGGTAATGTTTAAAGGACTAACTATAAACTTTAAACCGATTCGATACTGTGCCTATTAAGGGAGTTATGATAATTTTTCTTTTCGTAACCCCATTATTTCCACTCCCTGGTCCATTGGTTGGTGATATCAAAAAAAAATTTACTTAGATTTATTGATAGAATAGTAAGAACTTTAAAAGAATTCGATATTTTACTTAATAACAAAGTTATAGAGTTAAAAAAAAACTTTTTTTTTTTTTTTTTCAAAAAGCTCCTCCATTTCCATCCCCATGGTCCGATTTTGTTCATTAACGAACTCGATAAAGATTTGTGATCGTTATATTTTATGAATTAATTTGAAAGTGATTGGCGCAAAATTACGACAGTTATTGTATCCACAAGAAAGTGATATATATATATATATATATATAAACTTTTGAACTGACGGTGGTTTAGGGGTCCGGGAAATGTGAAACGCAAAGATGTATCGAAATTTTCCTGAAATCAAATCACGGTAATTGGGTAGTTTTCTTATGAAAGCTACCCAATTACATACACACCCATATAAAATTGATAAGCCCATAAAATTTTATTTTACTAACAACTTCTCATTTTTTGCCATATTCTTCTTTCTTTTTTTTTTTTGTCATTATTGAATTATTATTTATTGTAATTTTTTTTTCACAATCACGGGTTAATAATTACTAATAAATCAATATTTTTAAATAAAAAAAAAGTTAAAATAAATTAATTTAAAAAGAGAAAAAAAGAAGAAAATGAAGTCTCATTCGAACCGACGTCCTACCCTGATAAGACCCAAATATTTCATAAATAAAAATATTATTTGGTTATAACTCTGGAACCTATTAGAAAGAATAAGTACCAGTTATGGTATATCGTTGAAAAGCTCTCAATGACGGCTTATTACTGCAATGTCCAAATTCAAATTTTTTTTTGTTTTGGGCTTTTTTTTGGACACTTTTTGTTCAGTCGATTGCAATCAAAAGGGAAGATGCACAACTAGGTGTTACAACAGCCCTAAATACAAAATTTCAACAAATTACAGCTAATCTTTTTTTGAGTTATGCAAGATACGTACCTACGTACGTACAGAGGTCACGGCGAAACTAGTCAAAATGGATTCAAATATGGTCAAAACGGATATTCTTCCTTCACTTTGTATTAGGAAGTAAAAATCTTAATAAATAATAAATCTCATCGTATTATTATGAGTAAAAATTAATTGGCAACTTTTGATTTTTTTTTAAATAAAACGTTTAAATAAAATTTTAGAATTAGTTTAATTCTTAAATTATTAATATATATATATATTTATTAGCCTCACTATACTCACCTTTATTACACTCACTATACTTTCCCGACAGTCTAGCCAGGAAGCTCCATCCCCTGAACCCACGACGCTTCCGTTATTCTGATGGTTATCAGAAACACTGAAATTTATATGATCGTTCAACCTCCAGAGGCTTATTATATCTTTGCTCTTTGGTTTCTTCTTGTGAAATTAGGTAATCTAGGTCACAAAAATAAACCTTTTAATAATCATTTATTAAACATTTTTTATTTTATTTTTTACAAACATGTTTATTTAAAGAGTTTCAAAAAAAATTAGGGATAACTATATTTAACAGCAAGCACAAAATAATTAGAAAAAAAAGTTATAATTTACATCGTTAATGAATTTGATTGGCAAGACATATTTAAGTTGTCTTCCTTTTTTTCTTTTTTTGAGTAAAGGATTACCCTAAAGTGAAACGTTGTTCATCGAAATGGAATGACAAATAAAATACTATGACTAATGAAAAAAAAAATACAATGGGCAGACAAAAATTATAAATGAGGATGTATTTGAAAAGAATTCACGACAAAAAGACTTGACAAATAGGCTTGTAAAACGACTGAAATAATTTAATAAATCATATTGAAAGGAGTGAGGATTATTTAATAGTATAAATGATGATAAATTTAATTTCAAATAGCAGGAGAGCAAAACCCCCACTCCTAGTAGATGTGCCGAAATTCTTCTACGCATTAATTTATGATCGTATTACAGAAACAATAGAACTTAAAGCTTCATTTATCATACATTTCCACATCAACGAATGTGAATCCAATGAGGCAATATATTATGTACTCATTTTTTTTAGATAATGCAATATATAATAAACGAAAAATTGTTAAAACACTTTAAGGTAAAAGATTTTTACAGCATCGCTTTATTTAAAGATTAATTGGAATAATGCAGTGATTGGAGAACTTATCTAACACGATCTAAGAATTGATATTTAAAAAATAAAAATATACTGAAATTTTTGAAAAACTTTATAAAATATTTATCTTGAATTTGTTGTTCGATTACAGATTATAGCTAAAATAGATTTAAGTTGGGAGTTCATATCCTTTCTTTTAAAATTCTCAAAACTGATTTTATCAATGAAATAATTAATTTTGTTATCCTCATCAAAATATGAATACAAGCAGAAATAAAAAAAAAAAAAGTATTCAAATTTTTATTTTAAAATCTGTCTTATTAATCTCCTGTCTAGGTAGCGCTGTAGCGCAGCTACAGCTCTAGAAGGGAAAGTATTCGTAATCGGTCCAATCTGGGCATATGCGGCTTTCAATGGATCTTGATATTTTTCCACCTAAAAAGACGGAAATTTTTCGGATTTTAATGTTGTTATGTACGTGTGTGTTTTCGGTGTAGACTTCTAAACCACCTTATATCTCCAGAACACTGAATAGATTTTGACCAAACTTGGTCAGATTATATATGACGGATCAATTCGATACCTGATGCATTAATCCTCGTGACTATACCAGCCTGTAGTGGCTTCAACTTGTAAGGAACTGGATGATGACCCGTGGGGACGGGCATAGAAAATTTTTACTAAAAGATTCGTAAGAAGATTGCCCGTCCTTACGTAGAAGCAGGCTGTTTTGCGGATCTAGCGCCTCTTTCCCAGGGGTGACGGAAGTGTCACTGATCCAATTACTGGCAGCAACAGAAGATATACATTGGCCGAAGTTACCCACGCTGTATTGAAATTAGCTGACATTAAAAGCCCTGGCCCTAACGGCGTCCCAGCACTATTATTAAAAGTTCTATGTGGCTATCGCCGTTGTCAATAGTCGATGGACGGAACTCAGAACTGGAAAACAACGAATATCCTAAATGCTGGAAAGGTTCGCATGTTGTGTTTCTGCCTAAAAATAAAGCCACTGAAACAGCTATAGAGTTCAGGCCTCACTGCCTCATAAACAAAATTGGAAAGGTAGTAGAAAGGATGATTGTAACCAGAATCACCAATGAACTGAGATCCAGAATGGACATACACGCAAATCAATTTGATTTTCGGCAGGTTCGTTCAACCATAGAGGCTTTATTAAAGGTTGTAATTTGGGGAGAGGGGGTCAGACGTGGAACATGGCGAACGAGAGGGTTGCCATTACCAATCTTCCCTAGATGTTAAGAATGCACTTGGGTCTGTGTCTTGAGAAGCAATTATCTCTGTCCTTTCAAAAAAATATATTAGCACATACCGGCTCATAGCAAAGCTCAGAGCTTTTTTATTAGATAGATGGCTCACAGCCAAACTGAAAGTGAAAGCGTTAATTTTCAGGCCTGCCGTGGCGTCCCGCAAGGCTCGGTTCTTGGGCCATTATTACAGATCATTGTCTATGACAGCGTGCTCAGGTTGAGGCTAGTAGGGTGTAGAAAAAATCGTCTATGCAGACAATCTTGCTGTGCTCGTCAAAGGGAAAGGGAAAGCACTTAAGACGATACAGAACTGGATGATGAATCAAGGATTAGAGATCGCACCAAGTAAGTGTGAATACTCACGCTTACAGGTCGACGAAAAACAGCACCTGAGAATTGGCAATTATCGCTTACAACCAGTGAATATCTTGAACACTTGGGAGAATTTCAGATCGACCACTCAGATTTTCAAAGTATGTAAGCGTATGCTGTGGTAAGGCGGATAGAACACTGAAACCTTTAAGCCCCTTAATATCGACTCACTTCGCCCCAAGAGCGTCGAAACGGCGATTGATAATGTAGCTGTATCATCCAATCTGTTGTATGCAGCTCCTGTTTGGTAAAAAGCAGTAAACAGGAAGTTCAACGTAGAGAGAATGTCAAGCGTGCAAAGATCTCTCCTCGGTATAGCATCCGCATACCGCACTATTTTGCATGAAGCGATACGAGTTATAACTTGTGTCCCAGTTATAGATTTACTGATCGCTGGACGCAAAGATAGGCACGGGGGTATGACAGAGGTGAAGCTAGGTCAATAGTGAGAAGGAAATGAAAGCTAAATGGACTACTGGAAACAAAACAGCCTGGACCAAGAGGCTGATCAAAAATCTGGATGCCTGGTGTGACAGGCCCCATGGTGATGTGAACCATCATGTTACTCCAATTAAGTTGGCATGGAGATTTCGAGTCCTACTTACATAGGATTGCTAGACAGAACTCTGCTAGCTGTATGTAATGCCATTTGCAGGACACGGCAGATCACATTGTTTGAATGCTCTGAGTGGGATGAATACAGAAGAAGAGCCAACCTGATCGAGCGAACACCAGATAGCCTCATAGAACAGATTCTGCAGTCACATAGCAATAATTGGTTACAGTATAGCGAGTTCGCGACAATAGTTGTTCGCACCAAGGCGAACGAAAGTACAAGGAAGGGTAATTAGTGAAAAAAAATGTGATTCAAAAGACCGAACCGGCGGGGAGTGCTCTCAGGTGCTCTCCATTTGAGTGGGTACAGTCAAGGCCCAGACCCGGCCGCTGGAGACGGCATAGCCGGATCCGGCCTCCCCGTCCTTGGTGGTTAGAGGCTAAGGCAAACTAATAAAAAGATCTAGACTTGATGGGCTAACCTGCTGTACCGGATCTACAGTCAATGGTTGTGGAGGTCCACTAGAGGCAAGAACACTTCCCTGGGTTGAGCAATGCTTAATTGTAGATTTGACCCAGGGGGGCAGGGGGTAAAAAGAGTTAGTGCCGTCCGTCACCGCTAGTGCCGCCACACCCACGCAAACTAAATACTGTATGCGCCCGTGCGCTTTAGTTATAATCTTTGAATTAAATAAACGAAAAAATATTATATTTAAATAAAATGATAAATATTTCAAATATGATATGCGTGTAAGACGTGCATCAGAAACAACCCACAGTTGTTAACTTTTTTTACGGAATTAAAATCTTGATTTAAATTACAAATCTTTTATTGTAATACCGCTTATTAGCGGTCTAACGATTATATCGGAAATAAAGATAATCCTCTATATTCTCTTTTTTTTACCAAAAAAAAATTTAATCTCAAGTTAAGCTTTTGATAGATACCTTTTAACTAACCCAAATAGATGCATATCTAGAAGTTATGCATCTATTTATATTTATATTTATATTTATGCAGAAGAACTGCATAAATATGCAGTTATAGGTAAAGATTTTCTTTAATTGTAAGCTCATTAAATCAAATTTATTTTTTTGTTAATGAAGATACAGATTGTACTTAATAATATTATTTTTAATTTTTACAAAAAAAAAACTATTACCCCTATCAAATAAACAAGAGTAAAAATTTCAGATATAGAGGATATTAAATATAATACAAAAGGAAAAATTTTAAAACAATAATAAATTTTGTTTTATGTAAATAAATAGCATTTTCCTTTCTTAAATAATTTTCATTTTAATTATTATTCCTTAAATTATTTTTCTTTTCATTTACTTAACTATTTTCATTTATTGTTTTGAAGAAATAATAATATAAGAGAATTCTAAAATCTTGCCTTTCATTTAAATTAAAATTTTTTTGGAGTAATATTATTTTTTATTAATGTAAAAAGCAATGAAACATCAACTTTATACATAGAACGTAAAATAAAAATGGATATTAATTTTAATTGCCTGATATATTATAATAATAAAAATAATAAAGGATAGACGTAACATCTTTGTATTCAAATACATATTATAAGCATCGCTTCGAAAATTAATTTTAAAATTTTATATACAAATATAAGCAAATCTATATACAAATCTAAGCTATAGGTATACTGATATTACGAACAACAGGTATATTGATAACACGCTACTAGTATACTGATAACACGAGCCTGCCTGCTAGATAACGAGAGACTTCCGGATTATCATGCAATCATTTAATCATTCTTTTTTTTAGAATAATAGGTGTTTTATTGTCAAATATACAACGAAAAGATGGACGTGGAGATCAAGATATTTACCCAAAATTTGCCATTTTGTTTATTGAAGAAAGGTCCAGTTCTTGTGAAAGATGTGAAATCGATAAAATTCTATTTTCACGAACACTTGCACTTACAGCAATAATATTCTCATGATTCCTTTCGTATTCCTTTTGTGAACTGGTGTTTCAGCATCAAGTAAAAGAGAATACCTACGATTATTTTGAAAAAAGGATGATTAGGATGATTAAATGATCGCATGAAAATCCGGAAATCTCTCGTTATCTAGCGGGTAGGTTCGTGTTATCAATATACCTGCTGTTCGTGTTATCACTATACCTATGGATTACATTTGTATAATGATGTAAAATAAAGGAAGTATTGTATATATAGAATCTTTCAAATTTAATGAATTTTTATTTCAATAAAAAGTATTTTTATTAAACACACCTTCAGTTTTTTTCTTTTTAATTCTGAAAGCGATACGTATAATATTTGTTTAAGTACCAAAATGTTATATATCCTTTATCTTTGAAATGATGAATTGTACTTCTGTTTGGCAATTATGCACACTATAAATATCACAAAGCGCAAGATACATAGCTTTAACCGATTCCATATTTTGACGATAAAGTTTTATAATTTGTAAATGTTGTTGAGGCATGTAGCGTTCCCTGATGATTTGTGATATACTACTGAAAATAAATAACGCTTGAAAAATTACAAAAAAAAATCAACGTCGCCAACAGAATCTGTCAATTTTTTGCACTCAATTTTAAAGACCCCTTTTACGTTAAATTATGTCCTCTGTAGTAACAAAAAAAAAACTAGTTTTTTAATTATTACATCCTAGTTAAAAAAGATCTACAAAAAAAAGTATTTAAAAAAACCAGTAAAAATCCGGCAGAGGATTGCATAACATTTCTGGCTTTTCCTGGGATAGATTTTTATTTCAAATATGCCGTATGGTTTTTAAATATTAATGATTTAGTTATAAAATGTTTACAATATAATTGTGAAAAAGATCAAAGTGTTTAATAAAGAAATATGCTTTCGATTTGACCACTTAATCAAAAGACTTTTAAAATTAATGCAATATTAAAAGCATAACTGAGAAAAAACCAAAATTCTTAGTGAAACATTACCCATTTAATCTCTTTGAACAAATTACACATACATTATCAAAATGGTTTATATCTAGAGTATAACTGCTAAAAAATAAAAATTGAAATTTTTACTAAAAAAAATTTGGTTCCCATCTGGTTCTTTGCTACTTCATACAACATGTTTAATAACAGCTGGAAAATTAGATAAAATATCAGAAATTTAAAAAAATTCAAAATATGTTTTAATGCTTAAGTCTGGTTTTTATGGGACCCTTTGTTTAAAAGGATTATCGTATCGAATAAACCTTATTAAACAATACATTTGGATTTTCGATCTTAAAGTAAATCTTAAACTAATGGTACATCTTAAACTAAAGGGTACAATCAAACAGCCCCTTGTATTCTGGAGCTTAAAAGTATATTTATTGATATAATTATTTACTTCAATAATTTTTTGAAACTTAAAAGCAAACTTCTAAAAAAATGTTTTACCAACTTTCCCAAGAAAAGTAAGGTATTACGTTCGGTCGCCTACCTGGAGTGGAAAGCAAAATAAATTTCCCTTACTTTTGAGATTTGAGAAGTACAAAAATACCAATCGTTAAAATTGGGATTTCCTTTTATATATATTTACAGGCCTACATAAAATGTTTTGTATATATATATATATAATGTTTTATATATATATAATGTTTTTGTGTATGTAAAATGTTTTATATATAAATTTCGGCCTCCGTGGCGCGAGTGGTAGCGTCTCGGCCTTTCATCCGGAGATCCCGGGTTCGAATACCGGTCAGGCATGGCATTTTTCACACACGCTACAATTCATTCATCTCATCCTCTGAAGATAATATAACTTAACGGTGGTTCCGAGGGTTAAAAAAAAAAAATATGTTTTGTGGTTCGAAAATCCCCAAAACTACTCAATTAATTTCAATGAAATGTATTTATATAGCCTGTATGTATGTATGTAGTAGTATATCTGAAGTTGTGCATATGAAAATTTGATGAAGATTGGTTGAGTTGTTATTGAGTTATGCTCAATTTAACACTGAACAACTTCGAGCCGAACAAGTTAAGAAGCATGGTTCGTTATGATTTTGTTAGTTGAACCGCTGATATTGCTTCATCTGTGGTGTCAATAGTTGGTAAAATTAAAACAGATTTAAAAAATGTTAAAATTAAATTAAATTAGAAAAATCAATTAATTAAATGCGCAGAACTGCACAACATTTTTAAAAAGTTTTCTGGTCAACGTTTTTCAAGATATGAAAAATTTTTAAATGATTTTAAATACTGTATCTTCTCATTTACGAATCCAGTTGACTTAAACTATTGGAATTTTAAATAACTTAAATACTTTTATCGTAGCAAAATCTCAATTTTCTACGACCAATACAACGAAGTCAAAACTTCAAAATAGCTAAAAATACTACTCTCTCTTTTTTTAATTATCTTAAAAATCTAATGCCATCAATGACTCGTATATAGTAACTTTTTGAGCCATTTTCAAAGAATCTTTGTCGAACCAGCAAGGAAATATTAATAAAAATACAATAAAACACACGTGCACACATACAAAGCCAGAAATTTCTAGGATGAAGCTTATAAAAAAAAAAATGAAAACTGAAGAAATTTAATATCGCTTTGTACGGTTCACGTGAAAAGCAAAGGTAGATTTTACAATACAGTCTACACCAGTAAACTCCCAACTTGGACTCGATAACAATTTAACAGATAAAACGCCCGTTTAGTGATGAAATTTTACCTTTAATAAACGGTTTTTCAACATTCTCTTAGTAAAATTTTAATGATAATGTAATTACTTCTGAAAGCTAATATTATCCAATCTAGCATCAAACATTGCTAGATTTATAACGATTAGTTTCAGTAACGATCCAAATTTATACTGCTCGTGAATCTTCGTATTATATGAATATTTTGAAATGTTTGACAAACGACGGAATTTCAGATTTAAACGGTATGATGTTTACGTAAAGGACTGCAATAGATTATTACACACATATTTAACAAACAAAATTCTTGTAACTTTAACCATCTATATTATCTTTTTAAAATATATTTTGTTTGTAATGAAATAAAACCAGGGTTTGTGTCTGATATAACAACGCTTAGATTACATAAACAAAGGTAAACAATGCAAAAATTATGCGTGTATTTGACAGCGGACTTGTTAAATTAAAATGAAATGAATTTATATGAAATATTTAGAATTCTTTTATAAAAAAAAAAAAAAAAAAAAAACAACACATGGAAAGTATGTAAATAAATACACTGGAATTAGTAATATAATTTGTTTTTATAAAAAAAAAAAGCTTCTTTTTAATTAAATTTTTATGAATCATATTATTTTTAGAATACTTTTACAAAATAATATATCTACCAGGTTAATAAAAAAATTAAAAAAATGATTAATTTTTAAGAAAAGTTGAACCAAATCTAAAAAAAATGTTTTTACTATTCTGATTATTTCCCCTAATTAATAACCTATGGGCCATCATGGACAGTTAAAATATTATTAATTTTCCTTTTCTAATACCTAAATCATTATATTCATTTTAATAATTTTAAATTTTATTCTTATTTTCCCAAACTTATATAATTATTTTACATTTAAACTTTTTGACATTACCTCTTCCAAGATCCCTCCTGGTTTAATAAACAGTACAGAAATATATTATTTTAAATACTTTTAGAATTTAGTAATAATGTAACTACTTTTAAAATTATTTTAAGAAATAATAAATAACAGATTCAATTAATTTTTTTTTTTTTTTTTTTGAAATAATGTGTGTTATTGTATTATTACATCAAAATTAACCATAAAAATACAGTTTTCAAAATCTGCAAAATAGAATTTAAAACAAAATAAATTTTTCATGTCTATTTTGATTTAGATAAAGAAAAATCATTTCATTAAAAATAAATTTATTAATTACCCAACTCTTCCAAAACCGAAGGAGAATAATATTTTTCGCTTGTCTGGCGTGTTTACATCAGTGTTTATTTGTTTCACTGTAGAACCCAAAATTGCTTAACTGATTTTGACAAAAAAAGTATCGTTTGTTCATATCGTATTAAGAAGGACACACAATAGGTAAAGGTAACGGAATGATCATTATAGTGGAGGCTTGTCGCCAGAACGATGACCTCAATAAAATGTTTTAAACCCCAGTAATACGATATGAGTATCAAATGAAAGTATTTTATACACACAAACTTATATTTTATATACACAAACACATATACATAGAGTGTATATAAAAACCGTTTAAAGAATTTTGGGGATGGTTCCCCACATCGAAATAAAAAAAAAAACTTTTATCAACATATGTCCGAAAACGATAACTTCACCGGCTATCCGCCATTTTGTATTTTTAACATAAAAATTTATTCCTCAGAAATAGTGGTTAGTCGTATCGAACTGAAAATTTGTATACTACTAGGGTACCTAGAGGTTACTTGCGTAAAAATAATAGACTTGGTCTCTGAATCCATTTCAATACAGCGACCATATAAACATTTTAATTGTAAATATATTTGCAAACGCTGGTTTATTTAAATGTTTATGTTAATTCGAAAAATTTTAAGCGTTTTATGACAAAGAAAATGACACCTATTTAATCAAATCCGTTCATAAATAACAATATTATAGCAAAAATTTATGAAATGGGTCACTCTAGATTAAAAAACCATTTTTCATTTCCTTCCGAATAAAATTAAATAACTCGATACTCTCTCACCTAGAATAATTAATTTTATTAATTTTACCATAAAATAAAATTTAATAGTACTGAAAATATTATTGAAATTATGAAAATAATATAATAATAGATAATATTAATATTGTAAAATAATTTGAATCAGAACACACGTTGAAGTTGTAAATTTAAATAAAAACTAATACCCAGTTTATCATTTGGTATTTGATCCAATGAACAAATTGACCTATGCTGTATGAGTTAATTTTAGTTTTTATTTTTAGCAACAAATCAACAGGTATAGAATATAAACTGTAAAATTAAAGAATAAAAAAGTTAATAAATAAATAAATCTAATTTTACAACAAGATGATTTAATTTTTATTAACACAGATCACGTCGTTAGATATTAAGTTTTAAGGAAATTTAAAAAAAAAACGCCCACAACTCACAGAGAATTAATCGTATCAGCGGTTTTTGTTTGTTATTTTCACTAGCTTTTATATGTTAAAATGTCACTGATATAAAAAAAACACAACTAAAATTAACATTTTTAATAAAAATTTAAAATCTCAAACAAAGACCAGATACAAAAATTTTGAGATAAGAGATAATTTTGTTTAAAAGATATAGAGGGTAATTTACGAAGAATGTAACAAACCTTCAGGACATATTTTACTGTTGAAAATAAAGAAAAATGTTTATATATATATATATATATATATAGCTTCAGAAACCTTTCGTTAGCGAGTATCAACTGGGAAAAAATTTCCCCCCGATCTTTAGTCCTTCGGTAAAATTAAGCTACACTTTTTTATTCTTGGGACCGAAATTAAGAGGTATACTTAGTGATTTTATATGAAATATTATGTGCAAAACTGAAAATAATAGATTCCAGAAAATGTAATTTTGTTATTATTTTAGAAATATGGGATAAAAGACAAAAAATTGTGGTCGAAAAACACACTATTTTATGTTGGGTGTAAAATAATTTTGTTTAATGGGTAAAGAACATGTAAGAGTCTAAAAAGAAGAAATGAAGAACTTAATTCCGATTAAAATAGTATGAATAAAGTCAACAAAAACTAAATACAAACGTAAAAATTTTCTGTATAAAAGTATTGAATTTCTGTCAGTAGCTGTTTCAGAGAAAATTATCAAAACCAATTTTGATTAACAAGCTTTAAGGAGTTACATTAAAAATAAACCTGTAAATAGAGTGCAATGCTAGTAGAATTGAAAAGTCACTGGAACAGATATTCTTCTTAGATTGTAGTTTACATAAATAAGTAAGAAGGAATTTTTCTCCTAAGAGAATTAAAAAAAGGCAAAACAATTTTTCGGAACCAATTGTTTCACTCCATTAGAAATAAATCCTGTAATACTAAGAATAATAATCATATTAAGTTGAAGAATCTCTCCCAACAATCACCTCTGTGGTAGATAACAGGGTTTAAATTTGCATTCAGTATATTATGTGTGTGCCGTAATAGAATCTTGAAATTCGTAATACATGATAATACTTAAAATTTTATAGGAATACATTTCAAATTTTTTTCCTACCAAGAAAAGGATTATAACGGATTAAGGATGACTCTCATATATTCTGAGATGCAATCTTATCCTAATTTAACAATGTACATGTAGAAAAGAAGTTTTCTTTCTAACTTCCAAATATTTTAATTCTCATAGTAGTTTTAATACATTGATAATAGCATAAAATTCGGAAATTATAACAGTTATGCAATTCTATAAAAACGTATTTCGGGAATTCACTTTCAATTTTTCTTCATATGATGTAGAAAGGCACCACTGTGCCATTTCATTTAGCACATGACAAAATGATGTTTTATAATAAATGACAGTCATAATTTATTATCCATTCACTTGGAAATAAATTTTATATTTTTTGCCGAATTCGTCTAAAATAAAGACTGAACTATAGTCATGAAAAAATATTCTAGAAGATATTTACGAATAGTTAGACAATCATTATTTTTTTTTTTTTTTTTTTTGTTTAACCTCCGAAACCACCGTTAAGTTATATCTTCAGAGAATGAGATGAATGAATCGTAACGTGTGTGAAAAATGCCATGCCTTACCGGGATTCGAACCCGGGACCTCCGGAATGAAAGGCTGAGACGCTACCACTCACGCCACGGAGGCCAGCTGAGACAATCATGTATGATTTTAAAGTTTTAAACAAACCTAAACATTTATTAATGAATTCTTCTTGTCCGTATTTTAAATATCCTTAGAAACGATTAAAACCTTTTTAAAAGCGATTACACTACACCCTTTTTTTAAAAATTAAAATTATACTTTTCTTAAAATTATTTTTCGTCTAAGCTAATTTCCGCTCTTTTACATATATTAAGAAATCTTAACTTCATCTTACACTTAAAAAACCCTATTAGAAATCAAACCCACAAATGTGAACTATATTATGAACTATCTGTTTCGATCAACTTATTCAATTTTAAAATAGCTAAATTATTTTGAAACTAAAACACGACAAAATCTATTACGATTTTCGAAATAATTTGTTTTCACAGAACTCGTTATTGTACCCATTTTTTGATCGTAAATTGTTTTTACTCCGAAGTAATTAACCAATTTGACATGACTTAGGTTTACTTCTGAGGTTCTAAATCAATATATATAGTCGCTGAGTAAACGAAGGTCGAGAAAAGTGTTTTCGCGAGTACTCCCGGAATTGAAAGGTATTTCTAGCGTTTGGTGTTAGATGTTGTGTTTTTTATGATTGGAACCTTTAGTAGGAGTATCGGTGAGCAATCATACGAGTGGGAAAAATTTTCTATCGTGTAGTTATGGAAATATTAATGTTTTAGTGGAACGAATTATTCTCCGAAAGAAACAGTGTATTTAGAGATTACATAACCTCTATTGTGTTAATAAACTTTTCTAAGTCGATAGGCATGAGTGAACAAGACTGTGACGTTAGCCATAAAAGTTATGTTCGCCAGTAAACAACTGGCTGACATCACTCTTTATAAGGTGAGTGGAATTTTTATAAGTCCCGCACGACTTATTACAGGGGATTCTTCTTTTCCTCACAGTTTCAAAACCCTTTCATATTTTTCCAAACCCCCCCCCGGATCTTCATCGATCCCAACCTCCCGGACCCCCACACCCTCCACTCCATCCATCCATCTCCCGACTCAGCCCGGAGGAAGTCGTTCCATATATGCTGAGCAGTTGTTTGTGCTGGAGCGCTGTGGATGGTTTTGCTACGCAGGTCATGAGCGGAAAAGTCACTGAATCCAGGAGATAGGATAGTATCCTGTGATTGGCTGCTGAGGTGCAGTAGGAGAATAGAGACATCGGAGTCTTCACCGGATCAGACGGCAGAGTCGAGGGGAATGGACACCCCGCTACTGAGTAGCCGAGTGTCCCTGCTTGCAGGGATAGGTGGCGCTGATGACGCACCGGAACTCCTGAACCCTCACTGCTCGCGTTTACACACACACACCAGGAGGAGCCGGGGAGATGGATAGTCTCTACTGAGTCGCCGCGCGACCCTGATTTGGGATGGGCGGCGATGATGACGTACTAGGACTCCTATCTGGCCGGCGTGAACACATGCACACACATACAAGTACACTCAGATAACAAGAGTGATGTGTAGTTGAGATGAATGAAAGTGACTGGTGAATGAGTGAGTGAGCTATACAGATAAAGAAGAGAGAAGAACACAGGACACAAAAAGAAGGACACAGACAAAGACCACAGAGTGTGGTGAAGAAACAGACTGGAGGGGGAAGAGGTGACGGATAGCCCTCTGCTTAGTTTTCCGAGCTTGCTCGAGTGGGTGGCGATGATGATGCACGGAGATTCCGAATCCTCAGAACCCAAAGCACCTCCCCGAGGCTGAGTAATGCTTAATTGCGGGTCCGGTCACCGGGAGGAGGAAAACAGGGGGAGGGGGCGTAGTCGGTGAGAGCTCGACACTACCATCTGTGCGGGCAGGTGGTGGCTGGTAGAGCTTTTTCCTCCTCCTACGAAAAGAAAAAAAATCAATACATAAATATATATATATATATTTATTTTAAATGATAATGCCCTCCCGGATACTATCATCTATAATACTACCACCATTTCTCAAAAAGGTAGAAAGCAGAACTTTACATAGTTAAACCTAATGAGTCTTTACGATAAATTGAGGGGGGAAAATCTAGATTAATGGATTTACATAAAAGATTTCTTCGCTTAAAAATTCACAATTTGTCCAAACTCAGAAAGGAATTTTCAGCTAATTATGAAGAAACTGATAGGAAATAAAAACAAATAATTTCTGTGGAGGTTTACTTTCTTTTTATATAACGATATTATAAAAATAAAAATAAAATATCTGCGTTTCGCACGAATATCTGTAATAAAAATAAAGGTGTGCAATGAGTTATAGTGCTACCTTTTTCTTTTTAATAATAAAATACAAAAGAAGTAGGGTGGAAATGTTTAAATTGAAATTGAGAAAAGGGAAAATTCCATCTAAAGTTTTACTAACCTTTGAGCCTTGTGATCATTTCATTCTTTTTTTTTTTTTTTGTTTTTTATTCTTCTGGAAAGGATAAAAGTATCCATTAGAGAAAAGAAAAAAAACGTTTAAACTTTAGTGGTAATACAAAGAATAGCTATCTAAATATTCAATAAATTCTTTGCAACTAAAATGAATAGAAAAAAAAGTATATATATATATATACTGTGTGTATATATATATATATATATATATATATATACACACAGAGTGAGAGAAAGAGAGAGGGAGAGAGAGAGAGAGAGTGAAAGATTGTACATAATCATTTATGTGAATGTGCATATATATTTCAAAATTACCTTAACTCATAATAATAAATGTTTTCAAAATATTTTTCGTGATGAACTTGAAATAAAGAAAGAGTGTATTTTTAATAAATAGGAGAGGTTTCTTGCGTTTAGGCATTTTATTAATTTTTATCTTCGTATATATTTTTTTTTACTGACTAGACCATGAAAGGTCAAGATTCGGCAAAAAAAACCACTTTCAAACATATGTTTATAATTGTGTGTGCAAGTGTATGTACGTATCTATACGAATATTTTGCCCTTTACTTTGCTTTTGTATGATTGTCCCTATTAATTTTTTTTTTTAAATACATCCAAGGGATGAGGGAGATACGGTGGTAGAGTGTATCAGATTTCGTTATAAATTTTCAGGTAGTATACTTTTTCTTACCTGTTTATTGTCTTTCTGATAATGTTAATATTTACAAACAGATTTTTACAAAACCATTCCTTCGCTCAAATTTTTTACGTACATGAATTTCAGTCAGTACCATGTTTTATTTTGATATTATGATTTAGTAGTTAATTATCTACATAGAGTAATTTTTAGGAATCTTTAAATCTTTCTTCAATTAATTTTTTTAAACAAAGTGGGGGGAGGATGATATCTGAAATTTGGTAGAATGGATTCTATACATGGGACGTTGATGATTGAATTGTTAAAAAAAACCTTTCAAGAGGGTGAAAAATAAAAAGGCCTGAGTATGCAATTCGAAAAAAATGTTAAAAGGCTAATTTTATTTGTCGTTTAATATTGCCTCTACCGAATAAAAAACTTGTGAAAAACTTTTTCAAAAAAAAGCCACATCATCCCCCAAATAATTCTTTCAATAAGAAATGGTCTTTTGTAATTTCACTGAAATATAATAATTATTGGTGTAAAATGTAATTTATTATGCTAAATTATTAATAAAGCTAATTTTTAAGTATTTTAATGATTTTAAATTATTTCTTAAACATCAAAACTTCGTTAACATTAAAAATTTGAAACTTGGAAACGAAACTTATTTGTACCTCTAAAATAACTTATCTTGACTGACGGTTTCATCAGCGCCAAGAAAAAACTACTGAAGATAAATTGATGAAAATTTGTATATATGTTCTTCTTACGGTGTAAGTAACATTAAGAGAGGAGTTTTTCAAACTCCAAGTTTAAAGGGTTAAATTTGGGGAACAATGAAATTTACTAAATTTTTAATTTCTCAGTAACAAATGAAGATATAAACTTGAATTTTGGTGTGTGTAATCTCAGTGTAGATGTCTATGAAGATGTCAACTTGAATTTTGGTATGTGTAATCACATACCAACAATTACAAACAACTCAGCCACTGTAACTGTAGTGTTACGCAAATGGCTGCACCTGCCTCCGGTTACTGAACTAAAAAATATAAAACTAAAATAATTTTTAAATTCTTTAAAGAACTGAGAAAAGAAGTTGGGTCACCTTCTAGTGAGTTTGTCGGGTAAGCTAAGAGAACTGGGTAAAGTACATTTTTAACCGTATGAAGTACGGGTAACCAGTTGTAAATAATATTTTTAAGAAGATGAAAGCCGGCTGCTCTGAAACCCATATCCCATATTCTTAGATCATACAAAGTTTTGAATCCTGTACTGACCAAACTGTTGCTTTGAAGAAATTACAATACAATGATATTTTTTATAAATTGAACAGACTTTAATTTTTATTTATAATTATTGTTCTTACAAGCATAAGTCTAATGCACACAGCAGAATCCAAGGGGCAGAGCCCTCTGGTTAGCCCGGAAGGACGAGTGAAGCGAGCCTTGACCGGCTAAATATATCCTGACCGCGACGGGAAACGCAAGTAAACATATAACGTATAAACATCAAATTATTTATTGAAAATATTAAACTAACTCCTTATACGTATTTAAAATACTTTGTATGTTTGAGAAAATACTAAATTTTTGTAACTCAAAAAAAGAGGTTGGCGTTGACCAGTTATTTTTTTTTATTATTTTTTTTTTTTTTTTTTTTTTTTTTTTTAGCAGAATCAGTTAGCATTTGAAGGATATAAAATATTTTACTCTGGATAAAAGTATTTCTTGAATATCACACTAAATAATTAAAGACGAGCTAAAGTTATTTTTCCGCGTTTTTTTTTTATTTCAGTTCTTTAATATTTGATAAAATATATGGAAAACTTATTTTTTCGTTTGGTAGGAATCATCTGATTTGACTGATATTTGAATATATTTTAAATTTAAAAAAATATATCTAGATTAATGGATTTGGATAAAAGATTTCTTTCTGTGGTATTTTTTTTTTTTTTATTTATACATTTAAATACCATTTAAATGTATAGTTAATACTTTATATACGAGTATATTGTTAAAATAATGCTGTTTAAGTACGAAAACAAACTTGTTTGTGGAAAAATAATAAGGATGGTACATAAAGAATTTTATATGAGATTTTCAGACCTTCGATAAACTTCTATGCGTTTGTTCCATGCGATTTGATTGAGAGATTTTTCGTTTAAGGAAACTTTCAAAGACTTTTACTTTTCCGATGCTATACAGCAGCTGTGGATGTAAAGTTAAATTACATGCAAAATTTTGATACCTCGGTTTTTGCGATTTTTTGACGATATACGCTACTCCCTTGATTCCAAGAAAATCTGAAGTGAACAAGACATGACTTCCTTATACGCCTACGCCTATTAAATTACCTATACATATATTTTTTAAATTAAAAGTACATAAAATTTTATTTCATTAATAACTTCTGATATATTTTTTTTATTGTTATTATTGAATTATTATTTATCGTAAATATTTTTTTTTTACAATCAGAGGTTAATAATTATTAATAAATCAATATATTTAAATTAAGAAAAAAAATTAAAAAAAAAAAAAAAGGTGATTAAGTTTGATTCGAACCGATGTGTACCCTTGTAAGGTTCAAATATTTCATTAAATAAAATTTTCTCATTTGTTATTACTCAGGAACCAATGAAAATAAATACTACGTGTAATGTATCGCTGAAAATCTTTTAGAGAGCTTATAATTGCAGTTAAGAAAATGTACAAAATTCAATTTTTTTTTTTTATTTTAGGCTTTTTTGGACACTTTTGGTTCAGTCGACTGCAGTCAAAACGGGAGGTGCATAACTGGATATTACAACAATCCTAAATCCAAAAATTTCATCATTCTACTGCTAACCTTTTTGAGTTACGCAAGATACGTACTTACATACAAACAGACGCCACGCCGAAACTAGTCAAAATGGATTCAGGGATAATCAAAATGGATATTTACGATGAAATCTTTAAATTTAAATATTTCGCGAATACAATTAAAATTTGGCTTTAGTATGATGAAAGTAGTTCTTAAATTACTTCTAATTACAAATTTTTATGTCAACTGGAATTAGAGGAGAAAGGATATTCAACTTATTTCTAAAGATTTTTCTTTTCTTACATTGAAAACTCGATGACTTAAAAATGTGAAAATAAAACAAATATATATATATATATATATATATATATATATGTATATAAAACAGCATATATACATCCCAGTTTTGGCCTAAACTTTCGACCCCATTGAACTAGGAGACATCATGAACCCATATATTTCTTTCCCTGCGGATGTCCCGAGAGAGGTTGGCAAAAGTTAAGGGACTGATTCGGATAATCAAAATAAAAAAAAATATTTCACGTAGATTATTGCCTCTTTTCCACTCTCACCCTCACTCCCTCACTCTCACGCTCTCTCTCTCTCTCTCTCTCTCTCTCTCTCTCTCCCTCCCTCCCCCCCCCCCCCCCCCCCCCCCCCCCCCCCCCCC
>JAAAKQ030470817.1:0-23621 GCA_010016005.3 Zanna intricata | reverse complement strand
TCATTCACTTTCATACACATCATCCTCATTCATCCTCTGAAGTAATACCTTACGGTAGTTCTGGAGGCTAAACAGATAAAAGAGAGAGACAACAATCATTGTTCATAAACCTCTGAATAAATCCAACATAAACTTGTACAATATATAGCATTCATAAATTAATATAAATTTATAATTTATATAATCATAAACATCTATAATTCTATAGAGTAAGTAATTCTAATGAAATAAAAATAAAACAAAGAGAAGAGTAGTAAATGGATCGAAAAAGTTTCTAGTACATTTTCCTTTTTTGTTTACAATCTTTTTTTTAATAAAAATAAACTGTTCTACATAAAAAGAAACTTCACTTCTACTTAACTTACATTTGTAGACAAATTATTACTAAAAAACTGCTGATGATAAATACAATTTCTTAATAAAATCTGGACAGAGAATCTATTGCATGACTGTTAATACTCTTTTAATACATACCTGTAATACTAAAGATAAAAATATTTTTTAAAAATATGGTGAACAATATATGCCTATTTTAAGCAAATAAACCATCTGTTGCAAGTTTCATCTTAGTTATTCTCTTTTTGTGTTTAGCCTCCGGAACCACTATAAGGTATTACTTCAGAGGATGATATATATGAATGTGATGAAGTGTAGTCTTGTACAACTTCAGGTCGACAACTCCTGAGAAGTGTGGTTAACCGCCAAAAAACACTGGTATCCACGATCTAGTATTCAAATCTGTATAAAAGTAACTACCTTTACTAGGATTTGACCTTAGAACTCTTGGCTTTCATCTTACTTATTAAATATTAAACAATTGCTTATTAAACAATTTTTTATGTTTTCACCATTTATGAAAAATGTTCTTAAATCTCTGTTTAGTATAAACAGTAATTTAAATATCCATACTACCAATTGTATGAGTGTTAACATATATTTCATTATATTCTTAATTCAGTATATCCACATATTTCGATTTAATTAATTTTTTTGGTTGATGATTAATCTTGGTACATAAGCCCTAAGGTTAGGCATGGGAACATGGAATGAAAATTTTTCAACATGTAAAATGCCAGGGAATAGGATTTTGAACCCAGGATCTTCAAGGTGAAAGGCTAAGATTCTTGAAATATATTTTCTAAGAATTTTATGATTCTGATTGATGACCGATTGTTATTTAAAATACTCAATTTCAAAGTTTATTTTTACTTATAAATGTAACAGATTCTGAATCAATGTTTAGATTTCATTCATTTTATATATATATCATATATAATTTTTGTACATCTTTGTATATCATTTTATAAACATTATATATAATTTTTGCAACATTTTATAAACAATGGTTTGTGGTAAGTAATTTAATTTGATATTTCACATTTTATAATATTCATAACTCGTAGTCCTTACCTGTCAGATGATAAACTGAAAACAATTCTGATTAAGAAATTTATAAACAATCTATGAACACTTAAGTGAAAAGAATTTATGTTAGTTTACAAGTCAACATATATCAATTTTGAAATAAGTTTAATAAAAAAAAATTTATTTAAGTTTCATTACCACGTAAGTGATTGGGATTTGAAACCAGGAGTTAAGAACAAAAATTGTAATATTTATCATGAAAGTTTGTCTATCAGGAAAAAGGACGAAAAACAGCACATTTAAGTTTAATTTTCAATAATTCCAATTCATTTTCTTCAAATTAAAAGCAACTTATAACTATAATGAAAAAAGGTTTATTATACTGTAAAAAAGTTTCCATCATATAGAGTATAACACTCCAAGATGTTACTTAACTAAGGAAATTGGTCCTAGGTAGACCGGTAAACTGCATCATCACAAACTAATGGTTCTTGTTTCCATTAAAATATTGTAAAATAAAAGGATCTGAAGTAAACATTAAAATATGCTACCTTTACTAATAAACTGGTTTTCACACCAGTTAATAAGGCAAATAAGGAATCCTGAATGAATGCGGTTGTGTTTTAAATAAGTATGGGCTGTTGTAATTTAGAAAAAGGAAATTGCACAAAAGGCTTGAAAAAAGTACAGAAAAAATATTAACAATTTTCATACGAAAACTTATTACATATATAATAATAAATAATAAACATTATTTATTAATAAACTATTTATTTATTTACAAATGTAGATATTAAAATATATAGATATGTAGGGTTTCTGAATTCACAAAGAATTTTTTTTATTTCAAATAGCAGAGCACATAATATAAATCATACATGATGATTTATAAAATTTTATACAAACCTTACCGTAAAATGAAAAAAAAAACATTCTCTTAATAATAACCATAAATGCATAAGATTTAAAAACAAATTGTACATGTAAACTCTAAATGATAATTTCAGCAATGTGAGTAAAGAATCTCTACCACAAATTGTGATTCAAAAAGATGAAATTAAAAGTACTTCCCAACATTCAACAGTACATACAACTAGGTATGTAAAAGCTATATATTTAGAAAAAAAAAAACGAATGTACTGCAACATTTTCATGTAATGACTAATAATTATTATTAAACAAAAAAAAAAGAAAAAAAAAAAGAAATGTGTAAAAGGTTTTTAATTTTGTTTTGAAACAAAGACTATTTTAACAAAGTAAGAAACAATACATTATTTGAAATATATATCATAAATATAACAAACACTATTTTTTGACTAAAATCAGCCATACTGGATAGAATTAATACTTCTAAATTACACTGACAATATTTTTTTTTTTTTTAACTTTTTCTCCAAAGCTTTATACAATATAAAATAAAATTTAGTCTCAGTATTACATTTTCCTTTATTTTTGATTGGATAGATTAAAATAGATATAAAAAAATAAATATTCTATAATAAAGGCAATTCACTTGAAACTTATAGCTATTTCACTAGCATTACAATTTCATGTTCACAGAATGGATTCCCCCATAGATAATTGACATTTTACAAATAAAAATTTCAGTAAAAGTAAATAATTTTAAATCATTTCTATTAATGTAATACAGTAAACCATAGTTGAAAAAAAAACCTATATGCTTTTTAGATGACATAAATTAAAGATTTAGACAATGTGATATGAGACAAAAGTCACTAGAATGAAGAATAAAGTTGTCTTCTCATTTCTTTCTTCATAAAACAAAATAAAATGTTGTACATATGCCAAACCGTCTAAATTGTTGGTGATGTTTAGGACAAGCATTATTTCTGTTCACCATGGGTACTAAGCTCTATTTATGAAAATTCTCTAACTCAGTCAGAGTAATATACCCTGATATGTCTCTAATATACTCTACTACATCTCTTGTACCACAGGTACTTTATATGTTATCGTATAAAAAAGACTGGGAAAGATAGTGTAAAGCAACAGATTAATGTACTTATATAATGTCTTTCTGTTGTGACACAATGCATAATATTTTCTCTACCACTAAGCAGAATAAATAGGGTGAATCTTGATAGATAAAAGTTCATTATTACTAGGGTTTTAAAACACTGAATAATAAAATATATATATGTATATATATAAGTACCACAGAATGTCAATAATTAGAAGAAATAAGTATCAAAACATGTTACATGTTGTTTCCTCAGTTTAGTTCTGTTGCTGAAAATTTTAACAGAACAAATTACGTTACAATACTATTACTGTTCTTGAATAAAAATCCCATGCTTTCAGAATATTCTGGCTTATTTGTATAAAGTATTCATAAAAAAATTACAAAAAAAACATTCACGCTTTAAAATAACATTTATGAAAGTAAAGAACTATTATTATAAATGTTATTCAGAAGTTAAACTTTGAAAAATATTATCTCTGATTCATGCACTACTGGTATCATACACATCCACACACATACACAGTGATACATTAATTAACTCATAGAGAATGAGACATCCGAAGATTATATTTTAGTACATAACAAAAATTTCCAGTTTCTTAGTATACATTTTTAAAGTTAAAGTACATCTAAATAACCTGCATTTTGAACTTTAGAAGGTTAATATCTGCTGCTAAAGAGCGGACCCACTCTTCCGAAAGTTTGAGCAAAAAATTTTAAAATAGTCACATCCTTCTCTGTATGTTTAAAAATATTATTTGTTTGTCAGTTAAGGACCTCTATAATCAGTTAAGGATCTCTATAATAAGTCATATTAGAAAATAAAGAGATCATAATCCCAGATATCTCTACTCTATGCTATGGATTCTCACTAAGTAAGTGCTTTATCCTATTTGCATGAATAAGTGGTAATTGATACAATAAATTTTGTACAATATATGTGGTAATTATGATCTTATTTCTCATTGAAATTAAATTTGCAATAAATATGTTTATTTTTGTTAACAGATTAAATCTTATTTTGTCCCTTCTAAGTAAAATTTGTAAAAATTCCCTTTTTTTTAACAAAAAGAGCTTAAAAATGTTATATTAGAGTTCAAAAATATTACTTGTAAAATTATTATATTACAGAAACATATTTTAAAATAAAACATTCTGCATTAGTAAGTTACTGCATGAAAATTTTTTAACCAATAAAAAAACTCGCTATTTGTAAATATGAATTATTCCTAGAATAGTGCAACAAAGAGAAGTTCTCTGTAAAACTTAAGTAGAAGGTGGGTCAACATATACAAACAGAATTAAACAGCTATAAAAAAACCAAAGTTGTGCAATTAACTATTTTTCTGTACCATGTTTAAAAAAAGAACATTATCTAATCTATAATGGTATGTAATTTAATTTTATAATATTACTAGGTAACTATAATTGAGTACACTGTTGCTAAGTTACAAATAAAATATTGAATGGTTTTAATATTGTTTAGTTACTGAATGCAGTTTTAAAATGAAACAAAAAAAGATTTCTTAACAGTTTTCCTTGTTTAAATTTTTTGTGGAACTTGTGTGTTTTGGCCACTAATATTTTAATAATTAGTAGTCAATGGCTTTAAAAAACAAGTAAATTTAAACTTTCTGTACAATAGTATTTTTTTATCCGTAAACATGTGTATTTGGTTTTCTGATATTAACAGTATTATGTTTTAATTATTAGAAATCTGTGATATTAATCTTTACTAGTAATTAAATATACACTAATTCATGTTAAAGTATGTAGTTTTTATACATACATATATGTGTGTGTGGGTGTATGTGTGCACGTGCATGCGTGCGCACACACACACACACACACATATGCACACACATATGCACACACATGCACGCGCGCACGCACACACACACAATATATATATATATATATATATATGTTTATTTATTTATTTATATTTACATATATATATTTGTGTGTGCGTGTGTGGGCGTGTGTGTGCGTGCGCGTGTGCGAGTGCATGCACAAGCAATCAATTGATGAAAGTATAAAAAAGTAAAATAAAGAAGCTAAATTAAACCATGTCAGTGTACTTCTGCTTTTAAAAACTGTCCACAGCATATTTAATTATAAGATGAGAATTATAAAAGCTTTACTGCATTGAAGTATCTGAAGAAACATCAAATAGAATAAAGGCCTATCAAATATAGCAAAAGCTTTTATTAACTTTTATCTTAAAATAAGCTATAATATAATCACTCAAGACCCTTTTTACTTTGAATAAAATACTTATTAAGGTGATCTCTGTGGCGAGTGGCAGCGTCTCATTAGTGATATTCTAATTATAGACATTCTGCTGTAAACTGATTAAGCTGTATCTTTAATATTAAAATACAGTATAAAACAATATATAATTACAAATTACATTGAACACCTTAAAAAACTAAGTTTCCATTTAGTTGAGATTTACACAAACAAAGATATACTGTTTACACATAAAAAAATAAAATAAAATAAAATTTATATCATATTAGGAATAAATAGGCTCTAAGAGAAACCAATCTTAAAAGCAAAATGTAAAAACAACCTTTAAAAGCACTATTTAAAAAAAATTTAATATGTACATAATGACAATATATAATAAAAATACTATTTTATACTAGATAGAATTATCACCACATCTCTCTCACTGGCATAGCCAACAGGGAATCTTAATAATACAATATTAAGGAACATAGGGGTTATCAATCTTAAAAAGTATAATATAAAAAAGGCAGGAAAACAACTATTTTTCATTGTAATTAGAAAGTAAGCAATATTCTTAACTACATTTATCTCCATTTATAATGAATAAATTAAAATTTTACACACAGTTAAGAAAAAACTTCAGAATAAAATACATTCAATTTTTAAAATTGCCTCTAAACATAAAATCCTAGCTATGCCCCAAAAAAAATTACTCATGGAAGTAAAGTATAATAATGAAAAAGTTCATATAATAGAAAATACATTTATAATTGCTAATCAGAAACAATAGCTTAAGTAACAATAATAACTAAAAGTATAAATTAGTGTTATATATGTAATTATAAATTCAGCTATAGGGATGAAATTTTAAAGATCTTGAGGAAGGTACAGGATTAATATTCTGGTAAACTGGTTGTGACGATCTTTCAATAACATCACCAGCACTAAATCGATGATGCTGATAACTCCAACAACTTGGAGGTGGAAGCGGATTAGTCAACCATTCAGGAGGAGGAGGTTTAACTGTAGTTGCACTATTACTACGAACAACAGAACAGTGATGATTGTCATTCTTGTACAACGACGGATTTGATGTTGTGTTTCTTTTATTTGAATTGACTTCTGAAGATATTCTAAATGTAGTAGTAGTAGTAGTAGTAGTATTAGTGTTTGACTGTAGTAGTAGTGTTTGACTATCAGGGTCTAGCCCTAACCAAATCAGAACTGTTCTTGGATTTTCCCTTACAAACACTTTGATCATTTCAACTGGATTATCAGTCTGTGTTTCCATATCGACTAAATGAGGATAAGAAACTTCTTGTGATTCCCAACAGAACATTTCTGGTGGATGTGATGAACTTCTAGGCAACATTCCTGAATTATTTACTCTTGGAAGGTTTGGATTTGAATGAGCTGGAAGTGGATAAGGATAACGATTACTTACAACATTGTTGCTGGTTGTCGCCAATTCTTGTAATGCTTGGATTGCATTCTGGACCTACAGATTTTAAATACAACTTATTTTATTTTATTTTGGACAACTTATTTTAAATATTAAATAAAAACAACTATCACATGATAAAATACAATGCAACGCACAAATAACAATACAAGTTGCAGACTACTAAATTATTTTCATTTATTATATAGCTTTATATTAATTATTTAGCTTTATATTATTTTCATTTAGCTTTAAAACTATACAAAATGTTATTCATAAATGAATTTACATACATATACAACAAATTTCTATACATATAAAATAAATGTCCGGACTGACTGACTGATAGATTCAATGCAGAGCTCAAACCACTTAATGTAGAAGGTGAATTGTGGAGGAGGGTACATTGTTTTGTAATCACAGTACCCACAGATTCACAGAGCTGATTGTCAGGCAATACTTATTTCACTATTTTTCAAAAATCCAATTTGAGCTGTGGCAAAATATATGAAACTGAAGGTATTGCAGTAGTGAAAATTGGTATTTAGATCTTTCTTTGAAAACAAAAAGGCATATGTTTCACCATTATTTAAAAATCCCATCCCCAAAACTCTGCAATGGCACCAGATTGTAAGTAAAGGCCCTTCACAAAAATGTGATTGAGGTATAGTACTAACTGGTTTTGGCCAAGAGATGTCGGTTGGAGAGGGAGGTATTTCACGAATACCTCTCATACAATCAGAATATATTTTTTAGTTCAAGAGTCATATTACCTTAAAGATATGTTTCACCATGATTAGCAACAAGCCTAGGGGCAGACTATGAAAATGTCAGGAACTGACCTGCCAGAAGACTGGTTCTCTCACAGACAGTTTTATATGGCATGTTTCTGGGTGAGTTCACCTAACTCTCTAGTCATTTTCACACTGAAATGGAAGACCACTGTACAAAGAAGTGCTCAAAAGATTGCTTGCAGTGTTTTTTACTCGCCCAAAAGAACATATTGTCAGTGAGTGCTAATTATCACTAATCAACAAGATTTGCAGTGAATGAACATTACCAGGATAAAGCCCACCAATATAAACAATTTGACAAGACTAAAATCCTTGCCAAAGTAAATACAGAATCTATAAAAATGTTGAAATTGTTAAGATTGAAACAGAATTAACTTGAAATTTATAAAACAGTACTAAAAAAAAAAAAAAAATCTTTAATTATTTAATGGTAATAGAAAGCTGGTATGAAAAACCTGGGGTGAACCATGTTACTTGAATTACACTGAAATAGATGACAAAACCTTTTCATAAAAAACCTGATGTGGACATCACTTACTTCCTTGTATGTATATTAAATTATATATATTTTTTATTTCATATATTTTAATTTTTTTGTTATTGAGTTATTATTTATTGTAAAACTTTTTTTACAGTCAGAAGCTAATAAATGTTAATAAATCAATATATTTAAATTAAAAAAAAAGGAAATGAATTCAGATTCAAGTCGATGTACTTTTCCTAATAAGATCCAAATATTTCATTAATTAAAATTTTATTGGGCTGTAACTCTGAAACCAATGAAAATAAGTACCACTGATATACTGTTGAAAAGCTCTTAATGAGGGCTTATTACTGCAGTTAAGAAAAAGTCTAAAATCCAAATTTTTTGGATTTTGGGCTTTTTTTGGACACTTTTGGTCCAGTCGATTGCAATCAAAATGGGAGGTGCATGACTGGATATTACAACAGTCCTTAATCCACTACACCAAATTACTGTATTCTTTGTGTAAATAAATACAGTTTTATATAAATAAGTTATACTTATGCTACAGTGTTTATTTTATGTATAGTTAGTTCTGTATCTTTGTAGTGGAAAATTTTTAACACTAATTATAATAAATAATGTATAGAAAATTATATAGTAAATAACATTCTATTTAAATTCCTCGTTAATATTTAGTACCTTTATTAATATAATTCCATTATAAGATTTGACTCACAGTTTTGATTAATCAAGGTTTCTGGTTACCAATCCAACAGATCTAGTAACATCAGAAATTTAAGGTATTATTATTACCCAAATTATCTTATAAATAAAAAAAATTATCTTTTTATCCTATAAATTATCTTGTTATCTTGTTCTATATTTTTAACAATTTATGTTCTTAAAAATTAAAAAGGGTGTAGTATTTAAAAAAAATCATAGCTTGTTAACTCGTATAATAATGACTGTTTACTAGATACTGAGTGTAATAGTCTATAATTATTATATACAGTTTCATATGGTGGTTGAAACATGGTAAACAAAAGTTTTGCAGACCCCACTAATACAAATTGAGGATTTGATTTGATATAGTAGTCAACATGTTGAGAGTTTTTTCATCAAATACACCGAAAATGGCATAGAAGAGCTGTACATGTATGTGTAAATATACATACATACATGTTTACCTGCCATAACTTTTTAGAAAATTTTTCTTCTTCTAGGTACCATATTTGCCCAACAATCATCATTACTATGGTTACATCTTTATATAAAAAACAAAAATAAATAAAGATATTTATGTACATTTCTTTTTCAGGCTAGTGTGATGTTCTAGTGAAGAAAAATCCTGTCAAAGGTTTGGTTTTCAATTTTAATTTCAATACAAAAATGATAATTACATTATTATTATTAAATTATTGATGTTTATTATATAGACTGGTTTTTAATAATAAAAAAAAAAAATTAATAATAAATATAATTACCTCTTGACTAAGTGTAGCAACATGATGATGCAAAGAAGTTACTTGATTATCAAGTGTATCAACATTACTTTTTGTATGATCAACACTGCTTCTTTGTTTTTCTCGCAACCGTTCCACTCTAGAAAAAAAAAAGAAATAGAATAAGCACTAACAGAGTTAATATTACATCTTGCTGGTAAGTAACAGCAATATTTTTTCTTTTTTTTTTAAATAAATAATGAAAAATATATATTTGTGTGTTGGATAGTGAACACTTAATGCTTGTATTTTTAGTTGAAGGGTGTTGAACCAAGGTCTCTGACTAAAGTAACTAAATTTTAATTGCATCAGTTCTATTTCCCAACTACAGTATGCTGTGAATTGTAATTAACAACATATCATATCACAGTTAAATATACACAGCCAGGAATAAAGTTTTTCTGATTATTAACTCTATGATAATGCTATCAGAAACCTTATCTTGGAAATTTATGACTTATCACACAACAAACTGAAATAAAAATTTGAATGGTCAATAGATGTTAAATTTAAAGTTTTATCTGAGAAGAATTAAGTAAAATAATTTGTAATAATATTCAGAGTGGACAGTTACATAATTGCATTGTGGTGGACAACACATTGTATCACATATTTTTGTGGTATCCATATCAGCATTTTATATTACTTTATATGTTAATTTCGTATCACATCACTCAAGTAGTAATGTAGTGTATGTGAGAATATATCAGATCTGTAACCATGCACACATTGGTTCAAATCCGACTTCTCATATACTTATATCTTTTTAAAATTTTTTTTTTAATTTAAAATATTCATTAATTAATAATTATTAACCTCTGTAAAAAAACTTGAGATAAGATCAAACGTACATAAAATTTTATTTCACTAATAACTTTCAATTGTTTTTTCATACTTTTTTTTTGTTTTATTATTGAATTATTGTTTATAGTAAACATCTTTTTTAGAATCAGAGGTTAATAATTATTAATAAATCAATTTAAATTAAATTAAAAAAAGTTAAAAAAATTTATATATATTTTATATATATATATATACATGAAGTTGAATTCAAACCCATTATCCTTCATCCATCACCCAATACCCATTACCCATTACCATGTTTAAGTCATGTATGTTCCTAATCCTTTAAAGGCGAGTGCAACATACACTACCATCAACTATAACAGGTAGTCTTCTTGACTTGTCACCAGGAATGGCCAACTGGGGCTTTGTGGCCAGGGCGGTTCAAGACTTAGTCCTGTTGGTTCGGTCCGACCACAGATAGTTCAAGGTTTTGAGGCATGCCATACTTATATTTACACTGCCCATATTTGTCAGATGCAAGAGCAATCGACTCTGCTTGTTACTAAAAGTCTCTATCAGTATTGATCCACATCTCAATTTTCTGATGTTCTTGGGGGGGCGGGACCACTTAACTCATTATTACCTTATTTATTAGTAAAGGTGAGACCTTACAAAGGAGCCACCTACCTGATTATTTCGAAGAACTACAAATCTAATGTTTGTATATTGTAGGGGGGCTTGTTACCATTTAATGGGTTATGGTTACATGCTGCAGGTGTTGCAATACCACCAAGTATAAGTAAGAAGAAACAGTCTAAGATGTTGTATTGCTGTATAAGGGAATATTAGTGTATGTGTGTGGTGTAGAAGGTTATGCAGCTCGGTGTGTAGGGAGAAGAAAAGCTGCATATATCTGCAAAATGTTGTATCTTTGCAAAAGCTGCAAAATGTTGTATCTGCTCTTACACTAATTTTATTATTTTATTTGGGATTTTAGTCTAAAATTTTTAAATATGAATAATATGGCTAAAGTTATATAAAAAAATGAGATATATAACATATAAAGTATCGATGTAAACAATGAAATGGAATTAATTAGGATTGCTTCCAAAATATTTAATTGAAAAAATTTACTGTTCAAATTCTTCACATTACTTTTTTCATAAACTTATTCAATTTTTTCTTATTTTGGAACACAGAAATTTATTTTACAAAACTGATTTTTTTAACATATATAAAAAATGCCAAGCCTGGCCAGGATTCAAAACATTTCAAATGTGAAAGATAGAGATGCTAATGTGATCTAACCACGCAGGTATGGTAACAGAATATACTTAAAATACATAAAACATTTTGTTTAATAATATTAAATATCATATCTTATTTCCAAAAACTAATAATATTCAAGATAAAAATATTAATGTATAGTTACCTTGAATTAAATTTAGCATGCCTTGGACTAATATTTGAATGAAGAGGAGATTTATTATGAGGGGAAAGGGGAGATGTTTCCCCTTCTTCAGGCACATTCTCATCATCTTCACTTATTGATGGTAATGTCAATGAAGGTAAACCATTTACTTCTGACTCTTGCTGTAAAAAAAATAAATCAACTTCTGATTATTAGCATAGTAAGAAGGACTGTCTTAACATTAAAATTTATGAAAATAAAATATCCTACACAAGCATACCATATTTCCCATACAACCAGAGAAAATAAAAGTAGGTTAAATAAATAGGTTGACACATTCCTATGAGTCATAGTAGTGTAGAAAACAATTCTGTTCAAAATTTTGTATTGGCTAGAAACTTAATATTCTTATATTTGGTGCACAGTGTGTGTTGCATACATGTTTCAAAAAGCCTCCTCAGCAGACAACTATAGTACACAGCATAAAGGAAAGAGTTAATTACAATGTATTAAAAGTTATTTTCTCCATAGTTAATGAGTTTCAATTTATTTGAAGAAAGGTTCTGGGAATTATGAAAAATAATACATATAAAAAGCAGTACCTTTACATTAATTTCAACTTTGTCATGAGATTATATACAAGTTCAATGTTAATATGAGCTAGCTCTAGATCTTTCAGCAAAGACGAAATTTCTTTTGCATTCAAGAATGTTTTTAAGTAACACCATTGCTATAAAAATAAACTCTGAGTGCATAAACAAATTCACTACTCTTAAATTTCTTTCTTGCTAATTTATTTTACAAAATCTCTTTTCTTGCTGTGGTAAGGCTTACTTTTATCAATACTTATTTGCATCATCTTTGTCCATTTTTTTTTCTATACACATCAATCTAATGTTGCACTAGTCATCCATAATATTTCATTACTGCTGTTATAATCGGGAAAGAATATTTCTTTGGCTGGTGATAGTGTAACACCAAAATTTTCCAAAATGTCTAAATAAATATATATATATATATATATTTCAGTTTTTAATTTTTTAAAAAATATTTCTTATTTAAAAAATTTGTGTTTATTTTACAAGCTGTAAAAATCTCAACACATAAACTAAAGTTTTGTTATTAAATACCAGTTTAAATTTTCAATGCCATGTTTGTAGCTAATTATAGTGTACAAATATTTGGTGCATTATCATCCAGTTTGAAACATCTGTGCATTTTACTTTGCCCCAAATTAGGCAACTTATTATGGCTCACTGTGACAGTTTATTATATCGTAATTTTTATTTTTGATAACAGAAAACCACTCTGCAACACTGGCTTCAACCAAAATTTCATAGGCATAAATTGTTGAAATGAAGTAATCAGTCAGTAAAAAAATTAACAAAATAAACTGCAATAGTTTTAAAAATTCATAGAAGCTTATAAATAAAGAATTCAGATTAATAATTACCTCAGCTTCATAACCTTCTCGAAGATTATATGTTAAATCATGTTGAATATCGTGTGCAAACTGTTGCTGATATTCAGGATATAATCTCAGTACTTCAACTAAACCTTGTATATTAATACATTTAAGATCACAGTAAGTTAATGCTTTAACATCACAGCTTGATTTAATAACAACATCTACTCCACCACTTGTTGGTGGTCCAGGACACTGACCTCCATTTGATGGCTGCAAATATGCATTAATATCTGAACCAACAAGATCACCCTTTCCTGGAAAGAGATTTAATTAACAAATTAACATTATTTATAAGCAATATGGAGAAAAAAAGAGAAAGAATACTTTTTACTATTAATAAAAAATATTCTTTTAGTAAAATATATGAAGCCTCACAAAGAGATATGTGTGATTGATATGATAAGTATTATTATTTATTGAATGATTTGGTTGCAGTTTTGGCAAAACAAGTTGCAAAAAAACATAAGATAGAATATCAGGCCTTTTTTGTTGCATTTTACAGTAATTTACTGTCAAAACCATTTTTAAGTTCAAAAATTCAATGAACACTATATAACTTACCAAGTATTGCAACCACCATTCCATTTTGAACTACTTCCATTGATCCATTGCATAAGTAATAGATGGAACTTAAAGCATCTCCTTTATGAATTAAATATTCTCCAGGAGCACAAAAGTTTGTTCGGATATGAAGAGAGAGTAATTTTAAACAACCCTGCGAAGCAGCTTCAAATATTGGAAGCTGAAGGATTTCTCTATGTAAATGCATTGAAACATCCCCTCTAAGTTCTTCCGGAAATTCTTTAAGAGTCTGAAACAAACAAATCAAATAACACACAGAAATGAAATATTTATCAATAAATATATTTTGATAAAGAATTTTATTCTGAAACTTAACTATCAAATAACTTTTTTTAAATTTATTTACTTCAGTCTTAACACTTTTTTTAAATTTATTTACTTCAATCTTAAAAATTTTCAGAAAAAAATTTTTTACAATGAATTTATCTTCTCACTCCAAAATATTTGACGTGTTTCATAAATCATATACTATTCAAGTTCAATAAAACCATTAATTTGCATTCCCAGATTTATGGTTATAGGCACTTTTTCATTATTTAATGATTATATACCTATACAGGAGAAACTATCTGAAGAATTTGTTTACATACAGTTGGAACTGAGATAACAGTAGGTGAAATTAGAATGTATTTTTTATGCTGAATCTTAAAATGAAATCAGTTTTTCTTCATCACGCTCAAATTTTTATTTATGACCCTTTAAAATACTGAGAAACTTCTTAAATAATGGAATACAAAAATAGTAAGAATAATTACAATTAAAATAACTTTATTTTGCAATAAATGTCTGCATATCTTAATTTATTTTTCTTATTTTCCTTTTGTGTTGAGTGAAGTCTCTTTTTATCAACCAGCAGTAGCCACTCATCATGTTCATCACATCTGCCTTGATAACATTTTTCCATCTGCAATATTTCTTGGTGGAACCTTTCTCCTTGTTCATCATCGATCTCACCCAAGAAAGAAAAAAAGCCCAAACGAAAATGCAAAAAAATGAATTTTCAATGATTAAATTCTGCAACCTAGATTTTGCCAATTATAAGCTTTTCATGGTTTTCAGATTTTTGTTTACAAGAAAACCAGAAACTACATTCTTGAATGATTTGTGCTGCTAGTTCTGTATGATTTAGTTAAAATTAATTTTCTTCTTTGTGGCCCAATAAATATTCCCTCTTTTAATCTGTCTTCACTTAATTGTGAAAAAACTCAGCTAAATATTTAAGGCCATCTGCATCTTTATCTAATGCTTTTAAAAAATTTTTCATTGGGCCTAGTTCTATGTGTAAAGGGGGTAAAATAATACGATCTGCTTCGACAAGGGGAATATTTACAACACTTTCCTTTCCTGGGGTAAACAAACTTCTTTTTGGGCAGTCTTTAACTGTGTAGTGTTAGTATTTAGAGAATTTTCAAAACCCCGATTTTTATTCATTGTAAAATTCAAAACGTTTTAATGAATGAAAGTAAACTGAAGTATTACAGAAATACTTAATTATATAAATAATTAAGTTTTAAGCTAATCTCATACTGAAAAAAATTTCATCACACTGAATTACTAATGAAATGACGTTTGACTTTTATGTATCAAATATAAGTTTACAGTAAACATAACCATATAAATCAGATGTGAATAAGCAAACATACAGACGTACAATACAACCTTATTTGTATTGTTTGTTCCACAAATGATAGAAAAAATAAATTTAAGAGGTTGTAACATAAGAATGTTATGTGATGGATTGTTTTGGAATACATATTCATATTCAGCATATAAAATAATATATAGAACACCTACTCCTTTTTAATATACAAATTTTATTGTTGATCACTGTAATTTCGTATAATTTAATAAAAGTTAAGTTACAATTTTTAGAAAATAATAAATTAAAAAAAAATAAAATATACTAAAATTCTTAAGGTACACACTATTTTCGACAACAATGGATTAAAAGGAGAAAATTCTGCAATAGTCACACTAACAATTATTAAAAATTCCTTCAAAATTATCACATCTAAAGATCAAATACTGAAAGCAGATTTATATTGAATCTCAACAGGCAGAAATTAAGTAACAAACCAAATTAATTGCTTTTGGCCAAATTGAATGCTTTTGGAGGAGCTGATTACGGCCAGCTAGAGGATGAAGTCCGGGTGATGGTCTTCCGATTGAAGTATCAGTTGAAATATGACGGCACTATAAGGAGTTGTAAGCGTTCAATCCGTAAACGAGCGGATACCAGAGCACTGGAAGGAGTTTTGGCTGACGTTGATCAGGAAGGAGGGACGTCCTATTGATGACCCTTCAGCATATAAGGCACTATGCTTGATTGCTTGATAAACAATGTTATAATGGTTTGCTGATATCATCGAAAGATGCGATGGGTTAAGCCTAGACCAGTTCGGATTCTGAGCAGGCTTCTCGACGGTTGATGCGATTACATTTATCAGCACGGTAGTCCGGGCGGCGGTTGGGTTGACACAGGAGTAATTCCGGCGCTCATCTTTGACGTGAGAAATACTTCCAACAGCCTACATGATCGATCTTCGATTCGCTCGACATAAGGCAATTACCTGACGGGGCGTGGCGATTATCTGACGGGGCGCTGAAGTCCTACCTTACCAAAGGTTATTGTCTCATCTGGTTTCAGTGGCCGAGGCAGATTTAAGGTCAATCAGGGAGTGCCACAGGGTTCTGTTCTGGTCCCCTATTGTGGAATATAGTCTATGGAGTCCTCAGGCTTGCGTTCTGTGAAGTTGTTCCTGTTGCCTTTGCTGATGATAATTTAATAAGGTATGAGGCGTCTGGTTTATTATTAAACGATTTAGCTTTTTGTGTTCATTATTTGTTGGTTTTTCTTAAATGATTAGCAAGGCGTCGTATACATCTCTCAAATGAAATCTCAAAGGCTTTAAGGCTTCTATCCTACTCTACCATCTAGTGTCACTCAAAAGTTTCAAAGTTAAACCTTCAACATGTTTTAGATGTATTACCCATCGAAAAGTAGATGCCGAAAAAAATAAATGTACTTTTTGGACCATGTTGAAGAAATTAGCGGCTTCCTAGGATGTTTTTACCGTTAACAACAAGACTGAGATAGTGGCTACTACACGGAACATAGAACGTTCGCGAATTGTATTGTTTAATTCTAAATTGCACTCCTACTTAATCGCCTCTCATATTGGGCCCGTTGTCGTGTCCATGCTCTCTGACATCTTGCAAATTTAAACCCAACTCAGACGCATATGTTTTTCTGTGAATCTTTTGATTGGTAAGAAGCCTAAAACGCTTTCATTAATTTTAATTTCAACATCAAATTTATTGATTGAAACATATCTGATTACTCTTGTAATCAGACATGCTTTTATATTACTTCGTTTTATCGAAGCAATGAACATAATAAATGTCTAATATTATTGATTCATATAATTATTTTCATATAAGAAAAATATAATTACGCTTATAGAACACATTTATATTTGATAAAATATTTTACTGATTCAGTAAACAGTCTTTTTGGATAAATCAAATATTTATTTAATTTAAAAACATTCATTGTTTCGATTTGATAAAAGGTTTACGATAAACTTGTATCTAACAAACTAAACAACAGTTTAATTATAGATGTACTTACCTTTAAAAATTAAGAAATCACAGTGAAGTAAATTTTATGAACTTCCACTTGTTATCATTACAGACATAATAGCAAGAAGAATGCTATTGTGTAATGAAATCGCTCTTTTATAATTAGAGGTAATAACCTAGTCCATGCATGTTCAAACACAAGTTGAAGCAGCGCTCTGCTAGCGTCCTAATACTATTCTGTTCAGAGAAATATATGAATGTTCAAACAAGTTCAAGAAACGTCCTTTACAAATTCTGCGTTAATTTTTCAATAATAGTGTAAATATTTGTAGCTTTTAGACATAAATAATACAAATACGCTTTGCACTGTCAATTTTTAGCGAACGAAAAAAACTATATGTGAAATTTTCTATTAATTTGGTATTATTTGGTAACCTCCGGAACCACCGGTAAGGTATATCTTCAGAGGATGAGATGAATGAATTGTAGCGTGTGTGAAAAATGCCATGCCTGACCGGGATTAGAACCCGGGACCTCCGGATGAAAGGCCGAGACGCTACCACTCGGCCACGGAGACTGACAATTTGGTATTTAACTCAATATTTTTCTCACATTTATAGCCAAAATGGCGACCCTAAATTTTAGTGTCTCTGACAAATATTCGGGTTGTCTGCCCCTATTGGCGCTGCACCGAGGTAGTCGGTGGTTAGCTACTCGATAAAGGAATGAAACTGGCCCCGGAGAAGACCAAGATGCTGGTAATGGCTGGAAAACGGAGACTCTGGCCTTTCGGATGCTAGGTGAGTCTCAGCAAGTCCATGGCGAATTTATTTAAGCGTTAACTCGATAATGCTATATGGGATAAGGCCCCTGAACACTGAACTTGAACGTGCTAGGCTAACCCTGGAAGATTCTCTGGACACAGGATTGGTATCATCGGAGCGATGTTCGTTATTGCCAGTATGCTGCTGATGGACCTGTTGGTCAGATTCAGGGACGACTTCTACCGCGGGAAGGTTAGAAACTTGTCCTATGATATTCTTCTGAGCAGGTGGCAAAGTGAGAAACAACAACGAAAAAATGTTTAAATTAATTAATCGTGTCGCGTTGTTCATCGGTAGGGATTATGGGAAAGTCGATTATTTCTCACTTAATCATGTCGAACACGTTATCTTTGTGTATGATAGGTTGACAGATGTGGTATGTGGCGGTGATGGCCCCTCGTGACGCCAATAGTATTGTTAGTGCCATCGATTCCACCGAACTCTACGATGGTGATGGGCATCATCGCGGGGATCGTAGGGGAGGGATACGGTAGGGGGTCGGCAGCTATGGGGGTGGGAGACGCTCGTGCACATATCGAAATGGGTGTGTTCTTTGTTGATGCTCGTTGCCCGACTCCACTGAGTTCCTGCTGCCCCTTTCAATGTTACGATCATGCTGGTCGCGTCAGGGCGATGAGCATTATCGATGGGGAGGAATCAAGAGTTAGACGGAGGGCAGCCTTTGGTGAGGAAGGTGTGTTCGTCCACGAGCGGTCGTGGATGAGAGTAGCTCCGTTTATCCCCGTGGGATTCCGCTATCTCGCCGTATCCTTCTGGCTTTAAATCCTGGAATTTGCATCGGAGATTGAGTTACGCTTTTTGGCGGGTCCAGTCTTCGCGTGTTGCTAAGGGTCTTTGTTTTGCTAAAGTAGCTGGGTTCCAGACTGCATCTCTAATATTTTCTAAGAAAACTATTGTAAAACTCAAAAAATTGGAATTGAAAAGTTCAATTGTTTAGGTTTGGTATAGATTTACTTTGTTAAATTACTAATATAACTGCATAAAACTTCAAATTAAAATTTGTAAAGAATTTAATTCTGTGAAAATTTAATGTCAATAAAAATTTAATAAATTTTTTTTCCTTAAAAAAAGTATAAAGTAAAAGTTCAACTTAAAAAAATAAAAAAGTACTGCAAGATTTTCAAAATTTTTTAAAGCGTGCATAAGTCACACAAGTGCAGGTAATTTTTTTGTTGTTGTGAAAATGGAATTAAACAAGTTTATTATCTTTTTGGTTTTATTAGCTTCATTAACTTTGTTCTGGAACACTTTAGTTTTAAATTCTTTATGTAAGATTGCATATAAAACTATTAACTTTGCTTAATAATTTACGTCCATTTAGTGTTAACATAAATTTAGTTTCAGTATATGACTATTACAGTTGGAATCGGGCTGAAATTTTTTGTTAGCTGTAGTTCAAAAACAAAACATTTGCACTTATTTGCAGACTCAACCCTATATTCTTTCCCCACCCGGATCTTCATCGATCCGGGTCCTCTCCTTCAGATCCGACCGTACCCCCAAAATTCTTTTCTTCCTTTAACTTTTTTTTTACCCCCCCAAATTTTCGATCTCATTTTCGGTCAGATAAACTGGAAGGTGACGGGACCTCAGACTCCTGTAAAGGTGACTGCACTTAAGACTAGCAAACGGGGAGACCAAACGGGCGACAGTGCATCTACCAGCAAGAGCAGTGGAATTACAAGCAGATAAGGAGAGACTGAATATTGGGTGGCACACCTGTAAGATAGAGGCCAGAAACGAAGAAGAACGATGTTTCCAGTGCTGGCGACTGGGGAATCCGTCCTGTAGGTGTAATGGGCCGGATCAGTCAAGAATGTACTTCCGCTGTGGAAGCACAGAACATAAAATTAGTAACTGCCAAGAAGAAATCGAATGTCTAGACTGCAATAAGAAAGGTCACCGCACTGGTAGTTATAACTTCGAACACAGAGAGGACAGAATATGACAAACAGTGGGTTTAAGAGTTTTGTAGCACTGGGGGGAGGGGACAGCCCTTTGTGGAGTCGCAGTTTGTCCATGCTTGCATGGATGGGGTGTGATGATAAAGCACGGAGACTCTCCGAACCCTGGTAATTGTGTAGTAGCAAAAAACAATAAGTGGGAGATAGTAGAAGTAAAAGCACCTAGTCCCGGCCCCTGGGGCGGATGTCGGGGATGACTCGTCTGAACCGACCTCTCTGTCTCAGGGGTTAGAGGCTAACAGGGCATAAATCAAGACCCAGTACCGGCGACGGTGGTGGGGGAGCTGGCCCTGGGTTAGCTAGTCTCACTGCTGCCAAGGTTGAGGGACAAGAAAGAACCCGAACCGGCAAGTATGTCCTGCCCGCCGAAGTATTGAAGGGCAGTGATTTCAGTATTGAAGTTACTGTGATTTCAGCTGTATTCAGTGGTTATAACTAGCGGTCGAGTGTGTACCTTCCGCTGGTGTGCGATACTGCGTTAAGCTGTTCTTAAAGATGGTAAATCAAACTTTAGACTCATTACTTTCGTCACTGAGAAACTGAGAAATCTTTGGGAACTCTGGTTCTTGAGACACGCACCCGCCTCGCCGCGGCGAAGGCGTGGCAACGACTTCTGGTCACAAGTCATTGTGACGAGTAAGGCAAATTATTTGCCTAGTCCTACTCGCGCTCTTTTCAGAGCGAAGGCCGTAATCAGTGGTCAGGTGACCGATCCAGAAGCGGCTAAGAGGTGCGAAGTGTGACAGGGAAGTATTACAGGTCTCCAGCTACCCGTAGCTCCCTGCGGGTAGTCGTTGCGTTGTGGGCTTGCCCATCCATAGTGGTGGTAGACAGCGAGCTTCTAGTTAACAATTAGTCAGGTCAGGGAAACTTCGGCCATGACAGAATTTAAAGAAGTAGTAGGAAAGTCCAGGCGGAAGAGGAGGCCCGAGCCTTTAGTCTTGACCTCCTCGACCGAGGAAGATGCATCTGATATGGAAGTAGGTGAACCCACCCGGGCACCACACACCACCGTAGATGTCTTTTAAAAGCGAAGGACAAACCTGGTAGTTCTGCTCCGCTGGCCAAGGAGATCCAGGAGGATCTTGACACGTTACTGAGATTCGTAGAAAACCCCCAAAACGTGGGTTCAGGTGCGAGGAAGAGGCTTATTCCTCGTTTGGAAAAGTTCAAGGCGGCCTTCTCTGCCCTTGCAGAAGGGTATGAGGCAGCGTTGTCTCGGCCTAAAGAAGTCAAGGTTGTATTAAAACCCGTATCTGTTCCGGCACAGCCCAACCGCTACGCCGATGTTCTAAAAAACAAGCGGGAAACCAGTCGGCAGGTAAAGAAACCCGAAGTCTTGGTGAACAAGCTGGAGGGTTCACAGAAGAAGAAGGACTTTCAGGTCGCCCTTCGTGACGACCGGAAGTCTCTTAAGATTCGGGACATCAAAGAAACCAGTAAGGGGCTGGTTGTGGTTGTCGCAGACAACAAGGAGACTGTCCGAGACATCACGGAATCTCCCGCGGTGAAAAAGCTGGAGTTTAAGGTGGATTCTAAACGTAGGCGTAGGCCCCGAGTCATTGTCTACGATATCGAAAGGAGCCTCTCTGATGCCGATGTCATGGCTCTCATCAGAGAGCAGAACACCTACATGGATGAGGCTTCTTTTGCAAGAGAGTGTAGGCTCGCTTTTAAGACAGGCAAACGTGATGCCCCAAAGTATCACGGTGTATTTGAGTTAGGGACTGCTCTCTTTCAGCGGTTTGTGTCTGAGGGTAGGATCTTCTTGGATTTCAAATCTTGCCGCGTCAAGGAATACCTTGATGTGTCAAGATGATCCTTGATGTGTCAAGATGATTTAAGTGTTGTAGATTCGGCCACAGGGCCCATTTCTGTAAATATGCGTTGGTCTGGGCGCATTGTGGCACTGAGGGTCAGAAGCGTGACGACTCTCCACAGAGGAAGGAGACTCCGTCTTGTGCAAACTGTAAGCGTTTGCGCAAATCAGATAAGCACTCTATGAATAGTAAAGAGTACGGTTGTTACGCTATGGCGGAGGAGATGTATTTCAACTCCATCGATGGTTAGATTCGATCCACTCAATGCACAGGGTGCGTATATTGTCCAGGTTGAGCTAGGCGAAGTCGTAGAAAGGCGGAGTCTCGATGTTGTTTTGCTTCAACATCCTTACATCGTTAAGGGTGATCTGCCAGGTTTCCATGGTTGGAAAAAGTTCTGTGTAGGCGAAGCCGTTCTGTGCAGGAAGTCATTAGATAGTGTCTTCCTACGGCAGGTCTCTGACACGCACCATGTCGTTGTCAAGCTTGCCGTCAATGGTTTGGTCTTAGTAGTTGTCAGTTCGTACTTCCAGTACAGAGATCCCACTGAGCAACATTTGGAAAGATGGGATAGTATTCTCAGGTTGGTTGTTGGTTGTTCAGTTTTGATAGGTGCGGATGTGAATACCAAATCGCCTCTTTGGCACAGTGGGATCACAGACGATAGCGGAGAATTGGTAGAACGCTTCATTGCGCAGCATGGTTTTGAAGTCTTCAATGTAGCCGGCGAGTTGTCCACTTACACCGGTGAGGTCGAATAGCGGAGAGCTTTCCATGGTACCAACATTTATGTTACCATTGGAAAGAATGTCCCAGGCAGGGTTCGAAATTGGTCTGTAGTCGATGATTGCTCAAGTGATCATCGGCTAATAGTTTTTGAATTAGAACGCGGGCTGCGTGATGTCTATAGGGCGGATGTCCCTGTTCAGTAGTGTTCAGCAGGGGCGCTTCCTGCACAGAAGGGTAACTCTGACCCCTGTTCGTGCGTTCAGAGTTTACTTGTGCTGTTCTCAATTTTTGTTTTAGGGCTGTAGCTTGTGTACCAGCTACAGTACCGAAGGCAGGAACTATTGTGCGAGACATAAGTGTGCGATTAAGAAGACTTGTCAAGTACCCAGTAAAAGGCGATTTATTGAACGCTGTGACTACCTCAAAGTTGGTGAACGGGTGGCAACGACTCCTGGTTGTAAGTCCCTGTGTCGGGTAAGGTCGCTCTTTTATGGACCTAGTCCTACTCGCGTTCCTTTTGGAACGAGGGCCGTCATCTGTGATTTAATCCGATCCAGTAGCGGCTAAAGGCACATAGTGTGACAGGGGAATACAGAAGGTCCCCAGCTGCCTGTAGCTCGCTGCGGGCAGCAGTCACATCCGTGGGT
>JAAAKQ030470806.1:0-23626 GCA_010016005.3 Zanna intricata | reverse complement strand
GACTAAGACGAGCAATCCAAAACAAGCGTCGTGGTCTTCTGTCATTTGGTGTCGTGTTTGTTCATGACAACGCTCGTACTCACACAGCTCAAAGAACAAATGAACTTCTAGCCAAGTTTAAATGGGACGTTTTTGACCACCCCTCTTACAGCCCTGACTTGGCTCCCAGTGATTTCATCTGTTCCCATACATGAAGCAGTGGCTTGCATCTCAGCGGTTCGCCAATGATGAAGAGCTTCAAAACACTGTAACAGGTTGGTTTCGGTCGCAGGCGGCAGATTTTGTGGACGACCCTCGTGTATATATATATATATATATATATAATTGTTCATCATGGTTGAAAATCAATAGAAAATTTACAAACTGAGAGTAAAAACGGATCTGGTAAAAAATACTGTCAAATTTTATATATGAGTGTATATTTATTATATATACTGTTTATATCAAAAGTCGGAGATCTTCCATATAGAAAGTTTTTTAATTAACTAAATACTGCTAAATGAATTTCAAGGAAACTTATTAACTGGCAATAATTAAACTCTCTAGAATGCCAAAAAAATATTACGTGAATGAAATATTTAGGAAATTTTCCTTTGCTATCGAGTGAAGTTTTAGTTTATTACTGGTAGAATACGATCTGAAACTATACGTTTACGATTTGTTTAACCGGGTAGAGTGATGCTACTTATATTCCAGAAGTCTAATATACTTACTATAACACCAAAACGTTGCTGGGAAATTGTGTCGAGATACATACACGGTTAAAATAAAGGCCTGTAATTGAACTGTTAAACCCATCTGTACTGGGAACCAAAAAAAAAACATTTAGTTAAAGGAATTAATGGAGTCAACACGAAGACCCGCATGTACCTACACTATTTGATGGGCTCAAACAAAAATTTATAAAAACAAAATACGACATTTTAAATGGATTACTCATTATATATTGAATCACCATAGGGAAATTCTAGTTTAGAGACCTCCATAGGGAGATCAATTTCACATTCGTAGAGCTTCAAATCGATTCATCGGTACTAACGATAACCTTACTAAATACGATAATTAGTTACTTTAATTTATAAATCCATTCTTTTTAATTGTTTACTGCTGATTTTTAAAGCACTGTACTTTTTAATATTAAGCGATCCACATGCCTCATCGACAAATACCCTCGTTTTGCAATCGAGCTCGGACCATAGCTTTCACGGAGTTAAAGATGGACTTATGTGTTTTATTCGACTAACCAAAAAGTCGATTGTAACAAAACATTTAAATCTTTGATGAAATTCCACTAGACGATGTAATTACGATTTTAAAAGTATAAACATATCCGCTTGTAATTTACAATTTATAAAATATATTTATACGTAATCAAATGTCAAAGTTAAGGAAAGATATATCAATAGAAGCGAAAGGGATCACATCAAAAGGACTCCGTACAACCATTACGATATAACTAGGACACGGTCAAACGGTTAGGTATATTAAAAATAAGCCGTAATAAGAAGTCGGTCAAAGGAAACAAATATAAAAGGTTATGGAGACGACGCTGAACTTAAATTGGACAACAAAAATAATCTGCAAACACTAATTTATGATTTTAACAAGGCAAAAAAGTTCTTTAATAGAACGATTTCGGTCGATAAAACTAGGTTATGGCAATCGTTAATAAAGCGAGGAATTTGGGTAATTTGATCGTACGTTCCTGACGAGCGGGAAGATTAATTTATGAAAGCTAATAGAATATTACGATTGATATAAGAAGGACGTGATATGGAATAATAAAATATTTGATAAAGACATGAAATAAGGAATTAATAAAATTATTATGAATCTGAATCATCCGGCTGAAATACATCCAAAAATAACTGAAGTAAGATATAAATTAGATATAAGATAAAAAGTCACCTAAATTAATGTTTTAAGAGTATTAATAAAAAAACTGCTCTGGGTAGAGTGTGTGTGGAATGATAAATATACAAAAAATACGATCCGAACTAACATAAAGCGAGTCTGTAGTGAATAATACGATAATGAATCAGAATGAATATTCGACAATAGAAAACAACAGATGCCATTCTGACCGAATGGATGAGTATAGATTAGTCAGAGCGGTTCCGGATTCGGCACTACATGGAAAGAACGGAAAGAAGGAACGGGTCATTTAAAAACGAGATGGAAATATGGAAATTGCTCGTCATATAAGAGGATAGGAAACAGGTGGAATTTTGTAGTAGATGTGAGATCGTACATGGAAAGGGTGTATGAGCGGATATGATGAAGAATTAAATTATAAGTAGAAAGTGAATTTTCCAAATATAGACACTGTAACCAAAAATCAGTTTGGTTGTAACGTGTACATATGTAAAATATGGATTAAAAACTGCTATATAGATCTTATAATAGGGTGACATCTAGTAGAAGGAAAACAGGGAGACACCGGGAGAGATGGAGGCAAGATGTTGAAGGATGGATGAAATATCGGGATCTCTGTAGAGTACATCCCGATATTTCATCCGTAATAATAAAAATAATGGCAGAAGCTACAAAAAGCCAGGATCCGTAAACAGTTACGCAAAAACAATATCTTATATTATCCTTATACAGATAGTTATTTGAATTAAAACATTTTTTTCATTTTTTCATCCTTTGAAACTTTAAGTTAAAAATGTTTGTATTATACATACCTATAAAAAAATACCCATATTGAAAACAAAAATGCCTTTCTACCTCTTAAATCAGGTTCAAATAACATTAATTCTCTTAAAGTTTGTTATATTTTATATGTAATATGTGTTATGTTGTTAGAGGTCAATGTGTTTACTACGATAAATAAAGCAAATGCACAAAATATTCTACTTAAAGTTTCTGTATAAAATGTCGTACATGTCACAGATAGAATTTTTGCAGTTAAAATGTTTATTACATACATTTTTTTTTTTAAATCCAGTAGGAATAGTAGATATTGTCACAAAAAGCAATAAGACGAATTTTGAAGTAATATAAAACAACGAAATAGATACTACAAAATAAAAAATATAATGAGATACAACTCTGCTTTATAAAGTATGTTATTATAAAATGTACTTAATACAAAAAATGTACAATATATTTCCTGTCTTAATACTTGAAATATATCACATTCAATGTGTGTCAAGTCGGTGAAATGTTAAACCATTTACAATTCCTATATGGAAGTTATCTGATCCAAACCAGGTTAAACTAATATTTTACATCACGTTTGCTGCATCTACCTTTTTAATTTTTGATGGGAAATTTTAAATGAATAATACGGAAGTTAAACGAACGTTATTTACATGGGCATTACACATCGTTACGTAGCAAGATTGAGTGTAAAGTCAAATCATAACAGAACTAAATTTTTAAGCGTAAAAATATAAGTAGGCATAAGTAAAAGCGAATGTAGATAAATCACATCGCCGACATTATGCGTAAAGAAACAAATGTTTCGCCGTTATGTGGAGAATTTCATGAAATTATATATATATATGTATATATATATATATATTAATTTGGACGTTTTTACCCAATTTCATCAGAAAACTTGCAATCATTTATGAATGATAATTTTACGTAAACGGAGAAAATGAGATATTTACCCTTGATTCTCTAGAACTTTATCCCCCTGATTTCCCTGTATTGTTTATTATTCCCTGATAATGACGTAACCCGAAGTACTCGATTAAGTTGCATTTATATTTTTGATTAATAAAGACATAAGCCGGACATTTTTAGTAAAAACAAAAATTTAGAATTAAATGTATTCACTCGAAACAAAGGTTGTAACTTACCAAAGGATATAGCAGAAAGATAGATAGAACCACCTCGTTTCGCAGCTAATTTTACTTGGCCGAATTTATATCCTCTGACCATATTTAGACGTTTTATATTTTCCACCAACAAAAATAAGATACATTACATTCGGTTCAGCGGGTAATTCGTCTATTAATTTACAGGCTTTGATCGACTGGAGACTGGATTCGAACAGGCATCCTTTAATTAGAAAATCGAAGTTGTACTGCCGAGTTAAATTGAATCCGTTTCCTGAAATTTAGAAAAATAAAATTAGTATCTCGGTATCATTTCCAAAAAATAAAAAATATATTAGTTGGTAGTATATGAATTAAAATTATTAACTTTGAATCGTACAAAATCATTAAAATTTTACTTGGAATTATGCACTACATTATTATTATTATTATAGCGAGTAAGATACCAGTTGATATATGCGTAGAACCATTCATCATCACGTTAATATAATATATAGCATATGGCACAGCTATACTTAATTAACCATCATTAATTTGGTATATTAATTATAGGTATAACCAAATATATTAACGGTATTAGGTAAGGTAGCCTGTACCGAGTAAACATACATCAGCTATCTGGCAAATGTTTGCACAATTTACTCTAATTGCTTGCGGATGCTTAATTTTTTTAAATAAAAATAGAAAAATGGTGATAAATATGCATGTCTTCTTTACGTTTTTGTTAAATTATAACTATTTAATAATAATATTTTATTAAGAATTATTTGACAAAAATAAACAATGTATTTTTAGATTAAAAGTTCTTTAAAATAGCGAAATAATTTTTTTTTCCCTTCGATAATATATAGACAGTATGTTTTTTTTTTTTTTTAATTATTAAAATAGTATCGGCTTGATGGTGTTGTATCTTATATCGGTGTATTTGGGTTCGAGTAAGTTCTGGCTAGTAGCTGTCTTCAATCGAATAGAAATTTTACTGTCAACCAACGAACTTGTGCCTTTAATAAAAGGATTAATCATCGTTTTGCCAAAAAAAACCACAAAATTCTATATCTTATAATATCTCAATAATTGAAATTTGCGCAAGCTGAGTGAAGTTTGGTACGATCAGGTTTCCTAAAAATCCCTATCAGCACTAAATAGACTTATATTCTCACGACGAGCTTTAAGAGCGTCCAAACGTCGGATCATCATAACATCAGAAACATATCTATTCTGTTATATGCAGCGCCTGTTAGGAGAAATGCAGTTAACATTAAGAGAAACTTATCTCGTTCGATCAGAGTACACAGGAGGTCCCTATTGAGTATTGTTAGTGCATACAGAGCAATATCATATGAGGCAGTGTGTATTGGCCAGCGTCCCCCCAGTTGATCTGCTGACTCATGAGAGATTCATCAGACAGGAGGACAATAATAAAGACGAAGCTAGAACGGAAGTATCAAGACTATAGCAGACTAGACGGCAAACAGGATTAAAGGCTGCATGGACGAAGAGACTGATAAATAATATAACGAGCAGCATTAACAGAACGCAAAGAGAAATAAATTTTAATTTATCATAGCATTCTCAGTGGACACGGAAATTTCGAAAATTTGTATCGGATGAGCAGAAGAACATCATCCAATTGCATGTATTGCCACCTTGAGGACACGGTAGAGCACACACCTTTCTATGGTGCCCTGAATGGGACAAAATCCGCCTGCTGGTGCGCGTGATCTGACGCCTTATAATCTTGTGGACTATATTCTAAGTTCTGAGAGACACTGGCGGACAATCGATAAACTGGCCAGAGATATTCTGACGGCTAAGGACGAAGAGGGACACAGGAGGGGCTTCTGAGCTTTCTAAAAAGATTGTCTCTAGATCGCGAAGAGTCCTGGTGTCCGACGGGGTGGATAGCCCTAGTAGTGAGGGTGATCATGTCTAGATGTGGCGATTCCGATGATCAGCTGGGGACTCCATAATAGACCTCGCGGATTTATGGGACAAATAAGTGGAGAAAAAAATGTGAGTGAAGACCGTGACCCGGCTGAAGTGGAGAGCTCCGGATATTCTTTTCTGGTTCCGGGTTCTCTGGCATTTGAGGCTATGGCAGAACAAAAAATAAAGATCCGGGACCGGAAGCGGGCTGACCTGCCATACCAGACACATACAGCTGGTGGGTGGGGAGGCTTGCCTTTCAGGCAAGGACACGCCTCTGGGCTGGGCTATACTCTATTGGAGGTCTGGCCCAGGGGTTTCGAAAAAAAAAAGGTTTCCTAAAAATAGAAATGTAAATTTCTCAGAGAGATCACACTATTTTAATAAAACAGAATTCATATAATTATAACTATTAGAATACTGCATTCTTAATAGCTGCAGGAAAATTTTGCAACATTATTGAAGAAAAGTCAGTTTTCTTTTTCAGTTTAAAAGTGCTTTGAATTACGAAATATTATATATCATTTCGGTAGAGATATTTCATTAAATTTACTTCTTATTACAACAATAATATACAGAAAATAATTAAAATAAATTCAAAGAATTTTTCCTGGAATCTTCCAAGATCCCTTCTTTTCTGAAACTACTTATTTTTGAAAGTAGACTATTTTAATGAGATTTCCATTTTTCGTGTCTTAATATTACATGGTACTCTTCTTGATCGTGTTTTCAAGGAATAACAGCCTCGATTTCGCTTGCTTAGTATTAAGAATTCTTACTTATCGTCAGATCATAAAGCTAAGGAACTGTACAGGCGCTAAGGGAAGAATCCTGAGCTCTAATGTAAGTGACCTTTTAATAAGATAGATAACCTCAAAAATCACGATGGTAAATGGTATTCATTGCCTAAAACCGGTCTCAGTGTACATGAAAACGTTAAAGATATTAATTGTTAAATTTTCTCAGATTATACAATCGAATGATCGTTTAAAATAATGACGTAATACAACGGATGAGCATGATATTAAACATTAGAAAAAAAAAATTAATAATTTCGCCTTTCGACCGTAACATAATAAAAAGATTAACCTTGTAATATTCATTAAGGTTTGTTTTTTAAAAGGTAAACAAATATATCACAATACAAGAGAACTAATCTGTTTTATGTGGGAGCAATAATTCATCCGTCATCTACGGCTACTAGGCGTACCAGAAGATCGTGTTATATAGCACAACATTGCGTAGAATGTATCTTATACAACATCGATGCATATTATTGAACCACCGCGCAAGTATATCTTATTAGCCCCCTCGTTGTGTAATGTATCACTGCTTGACATACTCAGCAGGTTACAGTATAAAATCACTGTTCGACATTACATGCCAACCGGCTCAACGTATACAAAACACTATAAAACAATTCCTCTCTCTCTCTTTCTTTTACCTACCTCATCTTCTATAACAACCGTACAACCTTAAAAAATATTTACCGTACCTCGTTAGTTCTCTCCCGGTATCACTAGTCGCAATGTTTTACACATGCATATATGTATTTTTTACATTTTCAATTTCCTCAAATGTAACAGTGACATTATTATGTGATATACTTGATCGAAACAATTCGAAATATTGTATTCGATTATCCATTCGAATCAAAAAATAAGCTTTATATACTTTGATTATTACGTACATTCCTATAAAGTAAAAAAACATACGCTCCATGCAAGAAGGTACAAATTACTTATTATTGAGGTGTAATTCCATACAAAGCTAAGCGTACGTTGATATTATCTTTTCTGATGGACTTCATTATTCAGATACGGATAGCGAATGTGTAACGAGTTTGTCAGTTAGCAACTAATGGTGAACCAAAAACATTTCAGAAGGAAAATTCAATAGTATAGATTTTTTTTAACTTAAAAAAGATGTCTGACTTTTATGTAGCGAAAAGTAATGAATACACTGAAGAAAAAATACTTAGTCGAAAATTTGTACCTTTAAGAGAAGACAACAGTTAGGATAAAAGAACAAATCGTATTCATATTGAAAAGTTATTACACAGGGAAGTTGTTATTCCTTATTCTATTTAATATATATATGGACGAAGTAACCAAGAGGTGAAGTAATAAGAACTGAAGTTAGATGGTTCTCGAATGATGGGATCGTTTTAGATAATGGCACAGAAGAAATGAAAATTATTATGTGTGATCTGTAAGAACGGAAGGAAAAATTTATGAAAAGAAAAAGACATGAAAATATGAGAATGAAGATAGATTATGAAAGAGTGCAGGGAGTATATATATATATATATATATATATATATATATATATAACTAACCAGAAAATAAATAATTATGAGTTGGAAAAGTAAAACGAGATTAAAATCAGAAATACCATAGTATTTTTGTTAATATTTCATGAGGCATTAGGAGGCCCTATATGCCTAACGGCTTATAGGGCCTCCCCCTCCCTAACGGTATATAGGCCTCACAGCCTATATGCCGTTAGGCTTATAGGGCTGACAAAGGCAGCCGACGAAGAGTAATCGCATGCACAGGCCGTGACATAGTAGTCTTCTAGCCGGTCCACAGGCATTCATTCAATCAGGTAACACCGAGGATACACTGACTCTACAGGTTTTGATATCTTTAATATAACGAGCCTAGCTGACCTACACAAAAAAAAAAATCGATAATAGGAAAGAAACATTAAGGGTATCAAAAACGGAGCTAGTTAAAACAGGAGGATATATCTTCGAAGGAGAAAAGCGACCCCCTTCCAAAAGAAAACTGACAGCGCTTCCAGGAAGCAGAGCCCCGTTCTTCCCAAAATCCCTTGGATGATCTAATAACATTTGTCACGGTTAGAGTAACACTGGTGAGCAAAAATTTTACATCGATTGGTTTAAATATGTTCTGCAAGAAAGAGCAAAGGAATTGAGAAGCCCAGAGAAAAGGTCTAAGATTCCTAAAGAGACAAAAATTATGGCATGAAAAATATCCAGCCGAACTACAAACCGTTTAGCTTGATCATCAGTGTAGGTAAATTTCATTGCAAAAGATACTTCTCGATGGAAGTGGAAATTTATGCGCAGGAAAATAGAAACATAACTGAAGAATATATAACCGAACATTGTTTGAAGTGTTTGAACTTGAGACATGAGACTTGATGATTTGAGACTTGAACAATTTTCAACAAAGAAGAAGAAAATATAAAATTAATTAAGAAGTGCATTAATAAGGGTGAAAAATAGAGAAAAAAATTTAAAAACGTAAAACAGTAAGAGGAAATGAGAAAATATATGGAGCACGGGTTAAGGAATGTTTATATAATCAGAGATTATCAAGAATAAAGAATTAGAACGAGTATTTTGAGAAAACTGACAGTTTGATAAAACAGAAGTAAGAACGGTCAACTGAAAAAGTTGGGAAAAGGACAGAGAATACTGGAGAACTCACTCGGAAGGACCAGCGAATGCTGTTAATAACTTTTGATTCACCAGACAAAATCCAATCCCGCGTACATGCAGTTGCATCTACACACATGTTCAGAGTAAGCAACTGCATGATACATTGGTACTTTTATGTCGGCGAAAGGGGCAATGATACTCTTCAGGAGCTCCCTATGGAGTACGGGATTGGCGGTTCCGAACTTTCCAAGCTGCTCGCGGTTGTGCTTCTTGCTTTGGCTGTTTGAAGCGGATGCGGAAGGCACAACCGTGGCCTTTTTTTGAAAATTTTGAGCGGAGTGCGGACAGGATGTGCTTCCTGATAATAGAAAGCGGGTGGAAGATGAACTGTTTTAAGCATGCTCTGCCTGAGTTTTTCGCCTTTCAACGTGAGTCAGTCACTTCAGAAGAAGAATCGAATTAAGTTTTGACCAAAAGAATAGTGAAACGTTACCAGACTATTTAGTGATAAACGGGAAAGAAGGAGATTTTACTAAGATCAATCGTTTTGTGATTGCTTGAGAGATCACAGAAGCTGCAGGAAGGTCTATTAAGGAAACAAGAGAGACTACTATGGGACTTTTTGTTGAAACGGCCTACAATATTCACGGTCACACAAAACCGTGAAGATAGGTCTTATAGACACTGAGGTTGTACAATATGTTACACTAAATACATCTAAGTGGATAGTTGTGTGCAGGGGTTTGCTGAACTGCGCAGATGACAAAATTGTAGAGGAACTGTAGGAGTAAGAAGTCGGTGCATGTCGACCATTGAACACATGACGAAGCGGAGGAGTTGGATCTTCCTCCTTGCATGTCTTGACGTTTAATAAACCCAAACCCAAATGACTCGAAAAAATAAAGGCTAGCTTTCATAGACTGGATGTTTATCCATTCTTCCCGATTCCATTGCGATTTTTGAATGTCAGAAATTTGGACATTCAGCGGTGCAATGACTTCTGATGATTCACTACTTCTGGATGTCCCGTACAGGGATCCGACGATTTATTTCACCTGTCATAGACATCATTTTTCGAGATGGCTAAACCTTCAATTTATAAGGAGAAAGTAACAATCCAGGAGGTAAAGACAATTCAAAAGGTCAGCTACTTGGGAGCTAGATTAATCGTGCTCGCCAGATCACCGAAGGGTGCGCCTTATCCTAGGTTCCTAGGTTAGGTTGCTACAGTACCTGTAGCTTCCTTCAAACCAAAGGACGTAATCTCTGAACCGATAGCAGCTCTAGGAAACATGGTCTAACGTATAATTAATAACAGATTGAAAAGTCGACCGATTATTGAAACAAGTCCAAACCTACAGAAAAAAGCAGATGTCTCCAACAAAATATTGTGACACAACCGAATAATGAGCATTGGGACAAAAGGTGAAGGAAAGTGAAGCTAAACTGCATAAGAAGTCTAAACTTATTGCACCAAGGGCCAAATTTGAAATAGAGAAAATCCCCATTTAAGGAATCGGCAAAGAAGACAACTTAATGATAGTTGGGAAAGAGAGTGTTGAACAAGCATCACTGGGACCCCTAAACGAGAAAGCGAGCTCTTTAGCCGCCCAAAAATTTTTAGCGGGAAGTGCATCAAGTTTGGACTCTGATGCGATTCTCACCGCACCATCTATGTTGGTACCATATAATGCCTTCAGCAAGACATTCTCCATGATTTACTGCGGAGGTTCAAAAGATCCCATCTTCGAAGCCTGAGATATCCTAGAATCAGGGGTGGAGGCAGTCAGGAGGATTGAGAAAAGTAAGAAAAAGGATGAACTAAGAAAAAACCTAGTTGATAGTAACTATTGAATTTTGTTTCATAAGTTCTATAAAAATTTTATTTAAAGATGAGTAATTAAGAATTACGGGATTTTTCCATCCGTTCTGATAGATTGACACCATTTCTTTAAAAGTGAATCGGATAATTTTTTTTAAGTAGCAAAGGTACACTACTGTCATTGTGTTTATCTTGGAGTTTTAATGTGTAATAACAGGTTCAATACTTTTAGATGATCTGTTTTGACAAGATTTTCTTCTGACTTGGAAGCTATTTTCAGGTACTGGGGGAATATTTTAGTTTTGGGACAAGGGCTAATGACCACAGTAGTCGATACTCTCAATTCCCCCAAACAATTCTAGATTTCTCAGTATCAAACTCATAAATAAATGGCTGGAGAATAATTATACATAAAATCGGAATAATATCATCTACAATAGTATCATCTAGACAATCGGTTAATCAAAAGGAACAAAGAGACGGTACCAGACCGTTGTTATTATGCACCCGGACTGAACTTAACTTTCGATAAAGTGTAGCGTAATGCGGAAACTTTTGATTTCTTCAGTAAAGCAAAACAAAAGCTAAAGTGAAAAGTAAAAAAGAATAGAAAACATTCTTCTTTTCTCATAATCTGTCCAGTTTATAAACTAATAACTGACACGATGCTGATTAACGATGTAATGATACAGCGAAAAATAAAGAATACATGTAATAATAATGTAAAATATTTTTCACATATCGCTATTTCGGTGAAACACAAAGACAAAAACAAAGTCATAGCGCATAACACAAAGACATAATACAAAATCATAAAAGTTACGACGAAATGTTGAATAGACTTGAATTTCTACTCTCTGTTTTGTTCCAATATTTCGCTGTTCGGAGATAGTATCATTCAAGTGAACGATCCGGTTTATAATCAAAATTGTATCCTGTTATAGTCATATTTATATTCGTTCCTTATCTTTTGTGGTTATTGTACAATACAGCCGTATCATTTAGTATATTTTAGATTCAATTCAACCAAAATCAGGGATCCAAGGATTTCCCAATTAATTTAGGAAAAACTATTAAACAAGAATAAACGAGTTGACATGTTTTTGAATATTATGAATTTTCAAGAGGGGATTAAGAGTAATTTTTATAGTTAAAAATTTCACTTAAGTTATTAAGTGTAATAACTTTAAATTCTTATGATAATATAAATATTTTAAAGAATAGGAGTGAAAGAACTTCGGCAGTACTAAGAAATCTAATTTTTTTTCTTTTTAAATTTACTGTGAATATATTTTTTTTTTTGAGTATTTACAAGATTTGACATTTGAAAAAAAATGTTAAGAGGTATTAAATTACAAAACTTTTATTTCGTTTTTATTATTCCTAATTTCATAATAATAAATATTCAAAACGGTTTATTCTATATAACACTATATGTTATCCATAAATTACATTAAGTTGGCGATGATTAAAAAGTGAGCTTTGTATCCTCCTTTTATACAGATATACGTGTCCTCATGTTTGTCTGCGAGTGTGTGTAAGTGTGTATAAAGTCAGAAAAGTTATTTATGTGCATTGTTAGGTCCTTCTGCCACCACAGAGCACCGCATCTCCATTAAGAGGGTTTTGTTTGAAAAGGATATAAATAAAATCACGTTTGAAAACCGAAGTTACATGAGTAAAAGAACGTCAACGAGTTGAGACCGAACTAGGCTCTGTGTTCTGAAATGCGGTTCTACGGATCGCCCACAGCATACCGTACTATATTCTGCTGTAATCCGTTTCAGTAAAGATTAGTGGAGTGAACTGAATAATACTGAAAACACTTATTTGTGTACACACGCACGCGTAATCACATCCGACTACAGAGCACACACACTATTAAAAAAATAAATAAATAAAAAGTACTAGACAACAGTTGACTTAAATCCAATACCATTAATAATTACCAAACATAAAGAAGTTAAAACACATTCTATATTTATGAAGACACCTCTATATATCATTTATTAAATGCTACAAAAATAAATATGAACGAACGCAAATTATGGAATACAAATTATAAAACACGTATAGATTAGAAAATAAAGGACAAATTCATGGTAATTTGCTTTTGATTTTACCGCATAATAAATGAGTATTTTGACATTTACAGAAATAGTCTATATAGTGTTTAGTTTTTTAGTGATTTAAATTTGGAAAAATTTGTGGAAGTCAGTTTATTTTTTGTTTTGTTTTTTCTATTCTTTGTTTAATTTTTTTTTATCTATTTCTATCTATGTTTTAGTGGAGATTAAGAACAAACTCTTCCTGCCGCTGTACTTATTCTTCTCTCCTTACCATAATGATGTTGCAGGGATCTACATTTCCTGATATTTTTAGCATGGCCCAAAAGAGTAAAATTTTCACCCAGATAATCGAAAATGTACAGAAAGGGATCGTGGATAACAACAGATAGATGATAAGAATCCATAGAAAACCAAGAACAAGACGAAAAACCCGATCCGGAAGTTATACGCTTTTCCTTTATTTATTTATCGTGTGTCTTTAGGTAGTTTAAAACAAACATTATGCGTACTCATTAAGTACTAAAGTAAGTACCTTTAAAAATACAATATAAAAAATTTTTAAATTTCAACTGATTGGCTAATTTTTTTTTTTTCAGTGCGTTGCGTATTTTTTTCAGTGTAGTTACGTATATTAGATTAATTCAATGGAGAACTTGAATTATAAATTCTGGAATATATTAAGTAAGAATGAATGAATTAATCAGAAGTAGGCTAGATAATTTTGTTCCAGTCTCACATTCGTTATGTTTAATTTTCACTTTCGTCAGACCTCGTTTAAACAAAAATTTTTTAAGATCTTTATCACAGCTTCTAAATCTATATTTGAGGCTCGCAGATATCTTTGTTGGACGAAAACGTTTTTGATATTTTTCTGAATTTGTCCATCGTTTTTAGTTTTTACCCTTAAATAAAGATCTGTAGATCCTTACACGTTTCTTAGGGTTCATTAAATTTTTATCCAGATTTACTTTCAAGTTCAATTTTTCTCTTAACAAGGTATTAAATATTATTTGTTCCATCTTGTTCTTAGGTTAGGGAAATAACAGTAAAATCTCCTTTAATAATTTAAATTCTGTCCTTGGACTGCCACTACGGGATTATCTTTTTGTTTATAAGCAAGATCAAAATTCAGAAAGTATTCTTCAATTACTTTACATACTATATATATGTTTCTTTAATCTATATTAACAAATACTGAATTAAATAAGTCATTTTTTATATAGTACTGAAATGATAAACCTTATTTTAAATTTAGGGAAAAAATCGTTCTATTATTTAATAATAATACATATTTGTTAATCGACGAAGATAGACCGATGTGTGGTATTTGCAACAAAGTACTTACAGTCAAGCATCTAATGGAAGAGTGTACTATATACGAGAACCTCAGAAAGAAGTTTGGTATAATTAATAAAATTGCTGCCGATTTGGAGAATGGGAATGAGAAAAAATAGTTGCTTATCTGCACGTCAGTAAACTATTAACTAGTATTTAATAAAAATCAAAGCTGAACCTCAATGGAAATTAGTTGATCCTATCTACGTAGGAATTTTTGATAATTGTAGAATCTGTAGAAAATTCGATACGTTTTGTTTACCTATGTTTTATTTATTATTTCTTTTAATATCAGGGCTCTTTACATTCTGCAAGTGTTCTTGTGTATAATATGCAAGTGTCTCAATATTTCTGTGTTTGTGTTTAATTTTTTTAGTCAAAATGATAGGGCCCTTTGCATCCTAACATATGACGAGTCTTGCGGCGATTTAATATTATTTTTTTAAAAATGTGATGATGGCTAATGACCACAGCAGTCGATGCCCGTATAATCTTTAAGAAAAAAATAATAATAACAGCAACACTCCCTTTATCATTAACAAAAATAAAACCGATCCAATGTCTTCAAACTTTTCTTAAGAAGTTTAATGGGATTCGATTTTGAAATAAAACAGAAATTAGAAATTAAACCGAATTAAAATTTTAAAAAAAGTTAACGATCGAATTACAAGTAAATACTCGTAAAAAAAATTACCACCATATTATTATAATATACTGAAGGGAATATTATCACTAAAAACACGATGAAAATAACAATAATTATGGGCGATTACAGTTGTTACAATTATAATATTGCATATAGTAGATCAATGAAATTTTATTTTCTTCCTCTCCATTACAACTAAATATTGATAAAACCTGACTGAAATACCTAATTTAATGTGGATCTTAACTAAAGGAATATCTAAAATCTAACATGAAATGATCGACAGTCCAGTTTCAGCCTCTTCATCGACACTAACCCCGTTATACTGTTACATAATTCTAAAAATATGATAATTATTCCAAAAATCTAAACCCGAATTTATTATTTAAATAATATATTATTTAAGCAATGTTGGGTTATAAATACTATTATTACTTTTATCTTTATTACTATTATTATTTTTTAGTTGTTTTATTTAAAACAGTAAAGCGGAGGAACTTTTTTTTTAGTACTAGAAGAGTGATTGTATTTAATAATTCACATAACAAACGTTAAAATGATATGCTACCTACCTCCACTCATTCATAGACATTGAAACATTGCATTCTTGGTTTTGTTATTAATTAATAGCGTGCGTATGTATTTAGGATTTATACAGGTGTAAACAACGTATACATACATTTGTAATTGCATTTTTAATAGAGGCTGAGGTAAAAAAAAAGGTTGTTTCAATTTTTTTTAAATAGAAAAACCACAATGTGAAGAATAAAAATTTGAGTAGTATTATTGTTTTAAAATATCTCAGTAATGAATTTTTAGAAGGGAAAAAACTAATTGAATTACAGCCCTTTGTAAAAGATAAAAGGGTTGAAGACAGTGAGGGTAGGGTGATTGCGGTTGGCGCGTATCGGCCCCCCTCGGATTCCTAAGCCGTCCGAATATCGGCTCGAGAGCAAGTCTGTCTTTGATCTGACGTACAAAGCCTTTCGTTATCGGTATTTAAAGACTTCCTCTAAAAGCGCAAGTATCATTTTCCGATGGATTCCATCCTCTTAGAAACTGAGACAAACTTTATAATAATTCTGCGATCATTGACGAGAGAGAAAAGCAAAGCCGTTATACCTAGATGATCCTTCTGGCATTTAGCTCATAAAATCATCTGTTTAAACTATTCTAAACGTAGAGCTACATTTATAAACGTACAAATAAATTCTTATATAAATACACGATTAAGGAAAAGATTTCCTTGTTTCTAAGATCAAAATCATGAACAAATAAAATAATCAACCGTAAATTATTTAAACAGAAAGTATATTATGAAATATTTCCATCTGTGATTAATTTCAAATTTCCTTGAATATATAAACCTAAGTAAAATGAAAATATTATTATTATAATTATGTACAAAATTTATCTTAAGATTAAGATAAAATTTTCATTTTACGGATAAAAGAATCGAATATTATTATATTGAAGAAAAAAAGTGTAGAAGAAAATAACAATTACACATGAGAACATTTTTAATCAGATCGATCACCTACAGGCAATAGTTGAAATTATTAACCATTAGAAATTGGAATTTCTATAAAATAATTAATTTATTGAAATTATATATTAATTTATTTATATAGCGACAAAACTTTATCGCCCGATAACAATTTTTGATAGATGTTAGTATAGTTTGTAGCCAGTAAAAAGAAACATATTTAACCGGGACTCGAATCCACCCCTTCAGACGAAAGGAAAATGCTATCGATCCATCGCAGAATCAGCGGGATGGTTTTATGATTACTGAAACAATAGTAATAAATAGAATAAACAATCTTGGGTGACTTGTAACTTACACCAAAAGCCAAACTCTTAAATAAATATTGATTTAATTTTTTGTGAATGGATTTTTTAACTCAAGCTTTGAATTAACATAAAATATCTCCAATTATTATTTAAAAAATTATATCATGTAATTTAGTGCATGTTAAAGCAAAAAATATTAATATCGTTTAGAAATAATTTTTTGTTAAATCCACTTTATATAAAAAATTAAGTAATTCACATGCGTTTGGCCTCCGTGGCGCAAGTAGTAGTGTCTCGACCTTTCATCCGAAGGTCCCGGGTTTGAATCTCGGCCACACACGCTACACCATTCATCTTCATCCTCTGATGCAATACCTAATGGTGGTTTCGGAGCTAAAAAAAAAAATAAAAAATAAAAAATGAAAATAATTAAAGTGTACTTTTTTAAAAATTTTATAAGCTTTTCTTTACTATGAAATTTGGCAATTTAAGGAAGTAATTGTTATTTGTAACAATACGAAAAGATCAATGTAAGTACTAAAGATTTTATAAAAAGTACTGCGTTTGACAAACACACACGTATAATTTTATAAAAACTTTACGATTCCTCATCAACAAATGCGGCTTTGAGAATTTCCCTATTAAGAAAAAAACGGTAGCTTTTGTAATCGGCTTAAGCCAAATTCTACTTTCCATTTGTATAGCCATACACTGGCTAGCGTCCAATACGTGTAAGCGTGTGTACATGGAAAAATAAGTAGTAAGAGTTACGTTTTATACATTTCTGTTCTCGTCCGATGTCATTAATGTCTATTAATAGAGAAAATACCTTTCACTGCAGGAAAATAAATTAATGAAAGAACGTTTTTATTGTCATCGAATGTAGTTCGCAGAAATAGAATCGCTGGTAGATCGAATTCGATCCGACAGAGGATATAGGATCATCGGAACATTGATATTTGAGAAAAGTAAAACATCGTCTATTTGCACGATAAACGGAAAATAATAAACAACGGTGATTAAGGAGACGAACCTCGTTCATTCAAAGATATTCGTGCAGTTGCTGAACTGCAAGGTTTACAAATCAAGTCTACGTTGTCGGCTGCAAGTCTACGTTGTCGGGTTTAAATTTGTAAATTTTATTGTAAAAATTGATGCCGTAATCTAAGAAAATATGAACAGTATTTCATATAAATTATTTTTATAGACATTGCAACTTATAATTTATTCTTATGTATTTTTATTTGGAATATTATTATTACTTTTTTTTTTAAATTTAACTCGGTTTATCTGTTGTAAAAATGAACGTGTAGATATAAAGTTATAGCATTATTCACGAAAACTTCTTCGATTATTCAGATTTTTTAATAGTGGAATAATCGATCAGTAAATACTTGATAATATTAAATTTGATAGTATTAGAATTAAATTAGTACACCTGATAGTTTCTAATAATAAGGCACGATAAGAAAATATAGTCTTCGACGATAGTAGGGATAAAACTTATATTAGAATTAGTGATATATCTTTTGAAGCTAATAGGAGACTACGGTCCATCTTATGCGGGTATATGTATTCGTTCGCGGAGTAAATATGAGTGTAATATTTTACATGTGTATCGAGAGTGTATGTGTTGACAGTTCCAGGAAAAGGGAGATAAAAGAATCAACAATGTTTGTTTCTTTCAGCGGCGATGTAGGCAATCGATCTGTGGATTCGAGATAAGTACGACCGACCGACCGGCCAGAGTGATGTCATCCACCGCCTCGAACAGCTGCCTTCTCGTCCTGGTTCCCATCAATATAAAGGCTATCTCCATTTTGCGATGACATTACATCGGTACGCCTTACTCCCTCATCAATAATTCTCCTTCGACGATCATTTTTCTTAACTGAATTTAGAATTTATCTAACGGACAATTTTATAGAAACTTTTACAAAAGAGCGTATTAGATAGAGATAGAACTATTGTATTCTATATATCATGATTAACGAGTTAATAATTAAGTAAGAGTTAAAGTTTTTAATAGATTAAAACTCGACATACTTATAGGTATAAATAGAAACAGCTGGAAAAAACATAACCGAAGAGAAGTGTGTACGAAGACAGTGAAATTATTAAAACAAATCATGAATTTACTCGACTAATGTGTTGAATGTATCTAATATTCTGTAATCACCGTTTTCAAAGAACGAAATTTTTATATACTGTTTTTAGAATATACACCTGCGGTAAGACGAGGCTTTCTCTGACAGCAAATTAAAATAATTTTGATGTTCAATTCATGAAATGTTACGTAAACAGCTTAATAAAATACATTTCTTAAAAAAGAAAGTTATAATACAGAAAAAAACTATTTACAGTGACACCAAATATTTTTCAGTTCTTAAGTAAAGTTTAAATCTTCGTCAAAAATATTTACTGTGGCTATAAACCTTTAAATTATACGATGAACCGTTTTAACCACCTAATTAAGGGAGGTTTGTAAACTGTGATAAACAAAATTTGTACCAAACTATAAATTACAATAATTAACAGAGAAAATTGGAATAATACCTAGGTAAATATTAAAAAAAATAATAATAAATACTCTTTAGAAGAACTTGATGAGCACTTTTTTTATGGTTTCTGCTCACCGGTTACATATTTTTGAGTTACAAAAAAAAAATGCCTTTCGTTTTCCTCTAAAGTTCTATGGATCTTTTCCTCTAATTTTTTTAATTCCAAGAAAATCAATTTTTCTCTTGTCAAAACCAATTTTTCTCCTGTTAAATCAGTTACTTCTTACGTACTACAAAAAATTTCATCCGTGAACGGATGCATTTTTATGGTATCGTCTTTCAACCGGTTTCTAATACTGAAATTTCCTAGATCCAAGGACGACAACTTTTCATATTCTTTTTATAGTTTCCTCTACATATAAGCGTCTATGGAGGATTAACTGATGCTGAATTTTACAATAATATGGGCAAAGGATGTTGTCGGTTCTAACTATCTCTTTGTAGACTGCTATCTAATAGAAAAAATGATTGTAAAAACATTTAAAATCTTGAAGGAAAATTTTTTTTTTATCGCCCGCACTCACTATTCATAGAAATCATACAAAGACTTAAAATTTCCTATACACATAACAATATGACAAACGTTCAGAATTATTTTAGGAAAATCTTTAAAAACTGACATATCAACTTCCCATTATTTAGAAAACATTTTAAGCAGTAAATATTAAAAAAATCCGCGTTTCGATTTTTTTTTTTTTTATTTTAGGAAAGCGCTCGATTTAGTTTCTTACCGACGGCACAACTTAATTACTTTGGTATCAGACAAGCTGCTTACAGCTAGTTACAGCTAAACCTTACCGAAGGTATACATGGAAATTAAAATGTCATATTTTGATAAGAAAACCCATATTAAATGTAGGTTCTCCGAAGATGTAATACTGGGTTACTCTGAGAAATTACCTCAGTCCCTTGCTCTTTTTATTTTTCTTAATGATTTATTGCAGAATCTAAAATGATTGGTTTTTACAGTCTTTACAGATAACATAAGTGTATATACATCCAAAGATGTTAAACGATTAAAATTTTTACCTTTAAAAAGGGATAAAACCGTTGCATTGTGCTTCTCAGGTAGATGTAACATTGCTAAACACCTGTGTAGAATTCCGATTATTAATAATAATGAAGATATTTCTGTTGTCCACGGTGTGAAATTTCTGTGGTTTTGTTAGATAATAAATCGATCTAGTTGATTTTATTTCCCGCAAAATCAAACCGTAACGTTTCGTTTTAAAGCGCCTCAATGAAACGCTAAGCTTGCGTCACCATTATGAGATATTTATTACGCCTACGTATATTCGCTACTAAAGTACGATACTACTTGATGCTACTTCAAAAAAAATCAGACGAGTATTCAAGATACAAAAGTGAACTTTCTGATAGTTTCAAGAGTTTTCGGAAGTTTCAATATCTACCAGATCACTGTCGCTTAGCCCACTGGGCTGTTCTAGTGGCTAACGCGACATCGCAAATAGCTGATTTCGAAGTCGAGAGTTCTAAGGTTCAAATCCTAGTAAAGTTAGTTATTTTTATACGAATTTGAACACTAGATGGTGGATACCGGTGTTCTTTGGTGGTTGGGTTTCAATTAACCAAACTTCTCAGGAGTGGTCGACCTGAGATTGTACAAGACTACACTTCATTCATACATATCATCGTCTGAAGTAATACCTTACAGTAGTTCCGGAGGTTAATCAGAAAAAAGAGAGAGATCATTGCTGCTTGTAGTAAGCGCTAATTAAAAAACTTTTTTTTATGAAATAAGTTTAACTTGGCAAATACTTCAGCGTATGAGGAAAGATCATAATAAAGTTTTTTCTTGCACGGATTCCGTTACCGTTTTTAATAAATTACTGATACGTACAGAAAATCTTTCCGACAAGTTATTAATATAAAAGATACTTGCAAAAAAACTCGATATATTATTCTATCAATTAATTTTTGTAATAATGCTAGTTAAAGACCGATGAGTAAAGTCTTTTTCTAAAAAAAAAAACTGTTATTTATGTAATACACGTAATTCAGTTTAAAAAGTAATTTTATTTGGACTATTACACAACATTTCCTCAATGGGCGTCATGATGATGTAGGTTAAGTTTGTTTTGACGCGCGCTGTTACACAGTTCTGCCAACGAAAAAAATAAATAAATACGTGAAACTTTGATTTCTGTTCTAAAAATTACGAATTTGGTAAATCCAAAGTAAAAAAAATTATAGTAATTAACCGATTAATAATTTTTTGTTTTAGGAATCAAAAACCGGACCTTCGGTGCGAACGTGCGGGTAATGGAAGTTTGTCAGTTTTTTGCATTTTTGAATTTCTTTTGGCACAATAATCTTCTGGAAGTCCGAATTAAGTTTATAAGATAGAAATAAAAAAGAAAAATCTTTTACTGTTCTCTGCTGATATCGAATCGCAGGACAAATAGGTTATATTCAACAGATCGTTCCATTCTCTGTACCGATGTAAAACGAATAAACAAACAAGATACTGAAGGTCCAGCTCATAATATAAACACGGCAAAGCTTCTACATCGACGAAAAATATGAAGATATTTGTAGTATATTTTTCTTTCTATTAATTAATATTTTTTTCCATAAGTACACGAAGAAATGTTTCGCTTTGTCGTAACTAATTATCAATTATATGGTTTAATGAACTTAGCGATTAAAATTCAGTCGCGAAGAATATAGAAATTTTTTTCTTTCATTTAATACTTATACGTTAATAAATCGGTATTCCTACCTTTTTTGTTTTCAACCAAACTAAGGAGAAAACAAATTCATTCACATTTTACGTGCTAAATTTAAATAGTAGGAAAATATAATTTCACTTTTTTCAAAATTACTCGAAATTATTTGACATGTCTAATAGAATTTACTTCGCAAGAAGTCAGCAAAGTAGAGATCGACAAACCGTATTGTAGTTCTAGCGTTACTAGTTTCAGTCTTTCAGCTATTACGCGTCGGCTACAAGTCGCTTCGTAAGCTCTAGACAATGAAGTAAAAACTTTTTTCATCCGATATAAAATTTTAAAGGAAAATTAAAATAACTGTAAAATAAAATAATGCAAGGTCGCTTACGGCTGTACGTGCTAGCAACTAATTTTACACTTTTGATACCTGGTGATGCACAGATACCTGGTGATGAATCGTTTAGCATTATTTGCCGGGGCGAGCAAAGAGAGCGACGGTTTATCCAAACTAACTACAAGAACTCAAAATAATTTTCTTCTTTAAAAATATTACAAATAGATCACGATTACATTCAATTCAGTTCGTTTACGGTCGGTAGAAAAGTACTACGAACGTTTATCCTTTAACGCATAGGTAAATTTTTTTTTATTATCGTTTTTAAATATATAAACTGTTTATATGAATTTTTACAACGGGTTAAGCTCGAAAGGAGATTATAATTATATTTAACCGTCTTAACCAGTAGTAATTAAATTAAGGATTGATCAATCGATCATTTTATTTCTTTCACTCCCTGTCGTCGCACACAATCACTCTATACCAGATAAAGTGGAATAAAGAACCCGTCGGAAAAATAAATACATAGAATATTGTTAAACGAAAATACACATACACAAATAAATTTTACTGAACCACTGGGAAATAGAAACATCAGTAGTTGAATAGAAACAATAAAACACGGACGGAAGAATAAAGAAAGAATAAACAATTGAGAGGAGGTTAACGAATTGGTGACGTCATAACACCCACGCGTAAGCCGGAAGTTCCAATCAACGACAATATAGTTGTTACCCGGGTCGGTCGTTCTGATATAGATACTGATTATCGTTATTATTATTATTATTGTTTCCAGAATGATGTTTTAATTAATAATATCAGGGTAATAACGATAAATGTATATAGGGTAGTTTGTTATTATATAAATACTATCAGGCTTGTGGTAGACTTTCTTGAAAAAAATTCATTAACGAACGAATTTATTTGTACTTAGTCACATTTTCAAGTAAAAACTTTAAACCGATTGTTTGCAACAGTAAACAAAACCGAAACAATCGATTAAGAAACCTGAACGATTTCTATTTTTCATTTTCACCTTAAGTGTGCCTTTCGATCAGTAACATTTTGCAAGCGATGGAAAATACAAATAATATAAAGCTTTAATCCAGTACTATAACTGTACTCTCTCTCTCTTTATCTGTTTAGCCTTCGGAACTACCGTAAGATATTACTTCAGAGGATGAATGAGGATGATGTATATGAATGCGAATGAAGTGTAGTCTTGTACAATCTCAGGTCGACC
>JAAAKQ030470795.1:0-23627 GCA_010016005.3 Zanna intricata | reverse complement strand
ATTTTGTAATTAGATCTTCTTTGGAAATCCCCATTTCCGCCATATCTTTCTGGACTTCCTTTAACCATTTTGGTTTTGTCGTTCTATCCCAGAATAGATTGATTAATTGGTTAATAAATAATAATAATAATAAATATTCCATTTATTTATTATTTTTTTTAACTTCTATAAGGAAGAGTAATAAATTTTTTTTTATCGTAAAGAAAACAACCGTACTAAGTTTTGTGTTAAAAGATGTATTCGTTGCCTTAATCTCGCAAGTGTTGTTGGACACATGCCTATTAAAAAAACCTTTTTAGTATTAATTAGTATTTTTGAACGAGCCATTTACAGTTTAGAGAATTCTGCTCTCAGATGGTATAGTATTAAGTGTTTTTTTTTGTTATTTCCCAAAAAAAAAAAAAAAATACAATTTACTTTTTCATTTTTCTATAAATATATAAATGTGATATAAGAATTTTTTTTTGTCTTTTAATACCCTTTTTTTTTTCTTTTTTAATTTTTATTTGGGTTTAGGGAGTTATAGTTAGCGAATTTTTAAAGCCGCATAACTTACCTTACTAGGTAAGTCTCTCTCACGAACTGATGTTTGAATTTTTTTTAAAATTTTCTTTTCTTTGATTATCTGTAGATTAATCAATAATGCAGAAAAGCTTATTTTGCTTGTTTTAATTGTATTCTGAAATAGCTTCCAGTAGAATTCTTTCAAAATAATAACAAAATGTTGAATTATTTGATTGATCATGTACACTACAATAATGAGTAAATATTGAAAAACAAATTAAATGGTTGTTATTTATAATAAATTTGTACAAATAAGTCCATTAGGTTCTTCCATTTTAATATTCTATGGTTTATTATAAAATAATTTATTTTTCGTAATTAGTAAATGAATTTTCAAATTACTTCCTTGATCGTTAAACTATGTAAAGTTCTGTAAATATTTTTAATTTTTTTTACCATGGTTTTTTCCTCTATGAAGGACTTTGAATTAAAAATTATTGTATTATTTCCATGATTCTTGACGTGCTCACCAACTAGATCCCTGTTGGTCAAAATTAGTGTTCATGAGTAACATAAAGATTAGAAGGTAATGAGGTATGATAATTTATATTATTGAAAAACTAATAGAATCATTTAAGTTTTGTGTCAAAATTTGCGCTTAATTCCAGTTTAGGTGCCTATTTAAATCTATGCGGTTTAAGATATTATCTTGTAATGAACACTATAATAAATATTTGCTTAATCCGGCTTTCGCTGATATATGTTGACAAACATAGGGGTTGAAATGATAACTAGAAATTAAAAAAAAGCCCAATAGTAATCTCTAAGGTAAATAGATTAAATTAAGGGGTATTATTTTATATGAAATTTGACCTGAAAATTTATGTTTTTTTTTTAAAATAAAATTTGAAATTTGTTCATGTATTTAGTTTCTATGGACTAAATTCATACCATTTTACTCAGAATTAAACCCTCTAAAAGCTTTGTTTCAAACTTTTCTATCTTTATTATCCATTTAACAAAATTATTTTCCGCCAGACATATAATAGTGTTTGTGTGTGATTGCAATCTTTTATCATTTTCACCAGATTTCTTGAAAACTACTTAAAATACAGTTCTAGGATCCATTTTTCTTTACAGGCTAGGTTTCACATAAAACCACTGAATTTATCCTTAAAGGCGCACAAATCGGGTGAAATCATTCGCCAGCTGACACTCGCTTTCTCTTTTTTCTGTGTAGCCTCCGGAACTATCGTAAGGTATTATTTCAGAGGATGATATGTATGAATTTGAATAATATGTAGTTTTGTACAATCTCAAGTCGACCCTCTTGAGAAGTGTGGTTAATTGAAATCCAACCACCAAAGAACACCGGAATCCACGATCTAGTATTCAAATCCGTATAAAAGTAACTGTTTTACTAGGATTTGAACCTTGGAACTCTCGACTTCGAAATCAGCTGATTTGCGATGTCGCGTTAACCACTAGACCAGCCCGGTGGGTAGCGGACACTCACTAACGAAACGTTTCCGAACTTACGTTTATGTGAACTTTTTTCTTTATTTTCACCAATAAAACATGTCCTGATAGTTTTTTACATTCTTTGTGATTCATTCTGCATGTGAAAATTTGATTTTTCTACCATTCATGAAAATAAATTCAGCAAATGATGTGACACGTTGCTAGTTATTTATTTATTCACGATGAAAATAATAATATGATCAAAATATGAACATTTTTATTTTACCAAGTCCATCTTTTATGACAAGTTTTTATTTTTAGTAATGGTTTTTCTAGTGGTTCCGCGGTAAAAATTACCGCGGTTTTAGATAACTAAATATAAACATAATAACATAACATAACATAACATAATATAATATAATAACATAATAAACATAAATATTTAGTTTTAGATAACTAAATATAAACAAATTGTCGGAAGGTTTTATGAAGGAAAACCTAATAAAAAAGAAACGCTGATTCGGCGGAGGGGGGATCAACAAAATTGTTTGATTTCCATTGATTTCTCATTGATAAAAAAATAATTTTATATTTAGTTATTATTGTAATTATGATATGTGAAATAAAATTACTTTTGTAAACTTATCGACCAAATCATCTTCAATCATCTTTCTTTTTGAGTATTTGTAATCGCATGTAATTATACATGAACTTATTGAATTAAAAAATTTTTCTGTTAATCTAGTACTCCTATTTTAAGCTATATAAAATCATTATTACTGTATCATCATTATTGCTTATCTATTACATTCTATTCACTGACCTAATTTTCTTCTATATTATCTTTATTTTTCTTTCACCGTCGCTCTCTTTTTGTATTTAATATTTATTATATTTGATAACATTTCATTAATTTATAATTTTTTTTTCTTTTTTCTATATAACTTAAAAATATTAGTAGTAATTATTATTTATTTTTAAGATGTATATGTTAATAAAATTTATTTTTTACTATATATGTTATAAACCTATTTAATTATTTTCTAAGGGTCAAGATTTAGATATGAAATAATGGAAAAAAGTATTTTTATCTATCATGATAATATACAAATTAATATCAATTGATGTTGCACTGTAAACTTATGTAAAATAATGAATGTTATATTTTAGCAGATCAGATTTGCGTTCTAACATTGTAATTTTTAATAACAATCCCAAGGTTCTCATTTTATTTTTAATTTAAAATGATTATAGTTTAATAGTAAAGACTGAGATTATTTTTTTTTGTTGGGTTATTGTTAATAGATTTACTAGTTAGTATATCGAACAATTACAGTCATACTTTTTAATTGTTTAATACTCTATATATTAAAATAGAAATTGTATAAAGATAATAAAACTGTAACTAATTTAAACTTAATTTAATTTATTTTTACGTTAATTTTTAGTTTTTGCCGTAATATTTTTAAAAAATAGCGCACAAAAAAACGTTATGTTTATAATTTATAGAACTGAAAAAAAAAAAAATTTCTAATTCCTTGTACGAAGTAAAGGAAGTATTGTGATGGCGAAAAATCTCGGTTTTTAAATTTCAACGGAAATATCCCTTTCGACTAGTTATGGTTAATTGTTCGAATAACTCAAAAACGATTAGCCGTTGGTTGTTGAAAGTATGGATTGAGGAATGTTATAACATCTTGTTGTGTATCTCCCATTTTATTGCAATCGACTAATGGTGTCCAAAAAAGCCTATAATCAAATTTTTTTCTGGATCTTAAACTTTCTTAACTGCAGTAATAAGCCCTTATTAAGAGATTTTCAACGCTTTATCATAAATGATACTTGTTTTCATTGGTTCCAGAATTATAACCAAATTAAAGTGTAATTACTGAAATATTTGGGTCTTACAAGGGTATAAGTAGGCTCGAATCTGACTTTTATTTTTTTAATTTTTTAAAAAATTTAAATATATTGATTTATTAATAATTGATTAACCTCTGATTGTAAAAAAAAAAAAAAACGCTAAATAATAATTCAATAACAAAAAAAATGTATAATATGTATATAGACAAAAATAAAATATAAAAAAAAATAATTGTAATGATTTTTTATGAAATAAAATTTTATGTACTTTTTATTAAAAAAAAAAAAAAATTAATAGGCGTACATAGTCATGTAGTGTCCCCATCAGATTTAAAAAAAGGCATTTTAATTCATTTTTAATTTTATTTTACATTTTTCAGTTTAATTTATTTTTAAAGCAGTTTTATTTTGTTTAAAGATTTATTTTGAAATAAATAAATCTATAAAAGCACAACCCTTAAACATTATTTTGTAAGAATATTGCAAAGTAGATGCAGATAAACGGCGTAAAAGTAATTAACGTAAGCATAGCAAAAGATCTATTAAAGTGGGAACATACTCGTACATTATTGGCTTATCTGAATTTCTCAAAATTTAAAAATTTTACAAAAATAAATCAGCATGACATGTACCTAGATATAATTTATGTTACATGGATCCATTACAAGGTAATAACAATAAATAGAGTAAGAGATATATTTTCGAATTGACTATGTAAATTATGTAATTAAAAAAAAAATCATTCACTTGTCTTATCTGGAACTTACCCATAAATAAAATAAACACTATGTGGGTAGAACCGAGAATCTCTCTTTTTAAAATTTGTTAAATAAAACTTACTTTTGTTCGAGATTAGGAAATTTAAAAAAAAAATCTTTTTCTAATTTATCTAACTTGTGATTCATTTGAGATATAAAAAATTGTTTTGGTCATTGGATTCTCGATAACTTAAATCTCAAGGGAACAAGAAATTACTTCTGGTTATTTATGAATAGTTGGACAGACTTTTTCGACTTAAAAGAGGTAAATTATTTCAAAATACTGAGATGTGAATGAGCAAACATTGAGATAGGGAAATATAGAGGTAACATCTTTTTTGCTCACTCTATTATCTTATAGAAACTACCAATCGATATGTGCTGTGATTTATTGTACATTAAATAATTTTAAAACAACTTTAAATATTTATTAATAAATATTTCCCTGTGAAAATGAACTTACCTAAAAATATGTTTAGATAAATTGAAATTGATAAAAACACAGTGCTGATATATAAAATTGTTACTGAAATATAATGTTGTATTGACTTGTTATAAACAATAAACACGGTAATATATATTATTGACTTGTATGAAAGTGTGTAATTTTACTTTGCTTTCAATTACTGCCAACGTGTGTCATCACTAGAAACAACAACAGAATATACACTGGAACTTCATTCATTTTTTTCTAATAAAATTACCCATTCATTACTTCCTTTAAGTCGGTCAACCATGAAGGGAAAGTTTCATGTTTTATCTGTGTTTTTTTATTGCGAGTATATTGAACAGGCAATGAAGAACACGTTACACTGATAAAATAGGAATTCAAGTTAGCCAAGCTTCACGGCAAGAACTTCGAGTTATAGAGGTAACGCTGTTTAAAGATTTGATTTATTCACGGTCTTTCGAGTTCTCTCTTTTTCTGTTTTAGCCTCCGAAACTACCGTAAGGTATTACCTCAGAGGATGATTGAGGATGAAATGTATGAATGTGAATGAACGGTCTTTCGAGCTGTTAAGGTATTTGATCACTTCGATTTATAGAGGTACAGCTTCCTAGAATAATCTTTTAGAGTTTACTATCATTTTTTTTTCTTCGAATAAGACAGATTTTGTCAGGGAAACGAAAAAACTTCAACGTTATTTCGAGTTATCAAGATTGGAGTTATTGAAAGTCGACTGTAATTGTTTTTAAATCATTTCTTTGTAGATAATATTTTCCAGCGGATGTATTATTTTAGAATGTATGATTACTATTTTAATTACATATATTTTACATATATACTTCTGTTATTATATAAAAAGATAAATAAATTAAAAGTTTTGCAAGTTGTTACTTATAACCTTATAGTATAAACGAGGGTTTATAATGCCAACAGCAAGCTAGCGTTAATTGAATGGGAAAAAGGCCAGGAGACCAGTGTGCATGGTACACACCACGCGCACACAATTTCCCCTCTACTCGTCTTTACTTCTTGTTCAAATGCTACTACCCATCCCCCTTCACCACAACTTAAAAAACATTTTTGGAACATCGCCTAGGGGCCACTTGTTTCAAATTTATTGTATGAACAAATTTATCTTCTCCGTGGCCCTCCTATTATTCCCACAAACATACAAAATATTAACAAATAAATTCATGGTGTATGCGAATGTATACTAAACGTTAGGTTAGGGTGACAGCCAAATACACACTATAACCTATATTGTTTCTCTGCCCTTTGTAATTTCGGTTAGTATTTCAAAACGGTTCTCTTTTATTCGTATAAAATACATTTTCATTGTTTACTTATTTATTTATTATTCGAATTCAACAAGTAGTGTGACTTATGTATCTAATAAAATTAAATTTGATTTATAACAAAGATAATTACAAAATCTCTTAAATATAATTTCGTAAATCTTCTTATTTATTATTTTTTGAGCTGATTTTGAAAAAAAAAATTATTATTCTTGTTTTTCTGGTTTCACTGAGAACCGTTTGCAAATAATTTAGAAAACATATACTAATGTGTAACCATGATGAATAAATTAAATTTAAATTTTTTTATTTGTTATAATATTCTTCTTTCTACGAATTGGTTACCGTTTTTATAATTTTCTGTACTTCCTTTTCTTTTATACTAATATATAAATATAATTTTTTTTTTTTTTGTAAACAGTCACATTTTTTAAATACAATCCAATCAAATTATTTTTCTAATTTTTCTTAGAATACGTAAAATATGTTCTAATTTTCTTTGATTTTATTAAAGACTTTTGTATAAGTTATTTTATCAATCACTTTTATTCCTTTCACATCCAGAATTTTTTGAATAGCCCTATATTTTTTCCAAAGTTTCAGTTAAGAGTGTTAACTGAAACTATGGTTTAGTTAATACTCTTAAGTAATCCACATACTCTTAGTTAATATTCTTGATTTTCATTATAATATAGCTAGAATAGCTATATTGGAGGTGATCGTAATTCAAAAAATGGAGAATAAGATTTTTTTGAAAATACTTATGATTTAGGGTACAATTAGTTCATCTACATCAAAAACCCATATGTACGAATATGTATGTTTTCGCATTGCTTTTGGCCTTATTCCTCAGGATTGACCTAACCGATTTTCAGTGATAATAACTTTTTTTTAAAAATTCGTTAAGGGTGTAAAAAGAATTTTGATTTCCATGAGATATTTTAGACAAAACTTTATTAAAGCAAATTTAAAAGCCTAAAAAGAAATTTAACAAAAAAGTAACCTCTAAAATACTTTTCTCTTAAACTTCTTTATTATGCCTCTGAAGAAAGTAGAATTTGGGGTTTTCACGATATCCCCTTACCCTCTCGTGGAAAAAAATGAATATGTTCATTGCTTCTTATATCGAAATATTTGAGCCAAATTTTTTGTTGGATCTAAAACTACTAGTTGGATCCTATAATGTTATATTATAATATAATATTTATCGTTCATACTTTCAAAATACTTTCGTCATAAAAGAAAAAAATATGTAGTTTTATGCTATACGATCGTAAAATAATAAATTCTATAAGGATAAAGGTGAATGAATTATAAAGACTACTATAAGGAGGACTGAGAATGAATTAAATACAGCACGTTAATTTTTATTAAAGCAAAAGTCTAATAATTTCAATTCACAGCATGCAATTGCTGGTTGGTTAAACGACATTAAAGTGAAACATTCTAATGGTAAAAATCGAAATTGAATTTATTTAAATCAGAATTATAATAGAATCAGAATTAGAATTTCTGATAATACTTTATTATATATATATATATGTACAATAGAGCAGTATTAACTAAAAACTAAAATAAAATTTTTAAGAAATACGTTTACCTCAACATAAATTGTATAATTAGTTGAAGTTTACTGTTTTACATTAATAAGATACGTTTTTAATAAATTATAATTCCTTTATAAAATCGTGATTACGTTGACCCAGCGACAGTAAAAAATTATAATATATATTCAAACACTAAATAATTTATATATATATATTTTAACTTCCGGGACTACCGTTAGGTATTGCTTCAGAGGATGAGATAAATGCCAATTTTTGTAGTGTATGAAAATGCCATGCCTGACCGGGATTCGAACCGGGACTTCCGGATGAAAGGTCGAGATGCTAACCACTCGCGCCACGGAGTCATATATATTAGATTTTATGAAAAATTGCTATTAATTGTTTTTTTTTTCAATTAATATTTTTCTATTTGTTTTGTCTAATGCCATTAACAAAGAAAAAAATTACACATTTATTGTACACACAAAAAAACATTTTTATAATATAAAATAGTTTGACCTTATATCTTAGGATTGACCCAAAACCTTCTAGAGGATAACACGAAAAACCCAATTTCAATTTTCTTCAGGGGCATTTTAGAGAAAAATTTATAAAAACAACTTTTTTACGTACAACGATATTTAAATAACCCGAAAAAATTAACTCCCACCTGTTAAAATTTAAATGATTATATTTTGTTCTTTTGCTCTATATCCCTTTCATATATAGAGCTTTTAAGAAATTTCTACAATTATTTTGTTTTTTTTTTTGTTTAATTATAGACCTCGGGGACCTAAATGCTCTAAAGAATTCTTGAAAATTTCCTTCTTCTTACTTTAGCCTTTATTGTACGGAGTGTTATATTTAGAGAAAAAGTTTATTTAATCAAATTTGATAAGTATAAACTATAAATCAATGTTTTTAGAAAATATTTCTTAAAATTTTTTTCCCACCTCAAAAATGTATATATTCTGTTTGTTGTTTTTTTTTCTCTAATCTTTTAATTTTTTGTTATTAAAAATATTTCTTCATCACGTACTGGGCTTTTAAAATTAAAGTACCTTTGACAAGTATATTATATTCTGGACCCAAATGAGACAATTTTTTTCATTGCTTCATAAAAGTTATAATGTATTTTTTCATATTTTTTAACAATTTTCTTTTAAATTAATCTTCTTTATTAGAGATCACATCTTCATAAATAAATTTTTCCTTAGTTTTTTCCATTGATTAAGGAAGCCCCTAAATCAAACGGTTGTTTTATTCGAAATTTGAGAATTTTTATGTTTAAATCTTATTTTAGTAATTATTACATGACTACGGTATCCGCGAAATTCGTGCTGTAATTTGCCAGTTTTTTAAATTCGCAGTTTTCCTTGCGATATCATCCTTCTTATTTTTTCCATATATGATCCACTACATGCACTATTAATTTCTGAATAATTAAATTTTCGTAACTTGTTATGGTTGTATAGGTTTTATTTGTGTATTTATTTCGAAATGTAACTGCTTTGAAATATTGATTTTTATTTTGCTTGATATCGCCATATAAGCTTGAAGCTTACGTGTGAAATTTGGAAGTGGTAGTTTTGTGGCGTTTGGAAAATGCCATGCCTGACCAGGATTTGAACTCGGGACCTCCGGATGAAAGGCCGAGGCGCTACCACTCCTCATTCGTTGAATATGTATTCCCACGCCAAACTAATCTTCTTTCTCATGTTCATCTCTGATCATCATATTCTATAATTTTTCTTTACTTAAGTTATTTCTTGATCATTTGGATGTTTTACGATTTTATAATTTCTTTTGATTATAATTGCGGTAATAACAGCTTGCTTTAGTATCTCATTCCCTATTAATATTGAAGAGACATGGTAACATTTCATATCCTATTCTGTACCTTTTCGAACCGTTTATGTTCCGTTTCTTTACTCTCAACAATAAATTTATTTTACAAATTTTCTATCTTTTCTCTGTATTCTAGCATTTATTATTTAAACATTTATAAAACCAAATTTAAATTTATATTATATAATTTTTTTTTCTCTAGTCTGTAAAACATAATTAAATTCCCGTATTAATTTCTAAACATTACTTATCTAATATTATTAAGTATTCTAGCATCTCTTCTATATTTTACTTCTAAAACAAAATTATTCATCTTTAGATAAATGTTGATTAAATTTATTTTACATTTTATTCACATTTACATTAAATATAATAATCTTCTCTCTTTTTATTAATTTTTCTCTCTTTTCTTTAATTTTATCTGTCTTTTTTTTAATTTTATGTTTGTGTTTTTAAAAATATTCTGAAATAAAAGCTTTTCAATAAAATTTAGTAAAAAGGGAAATCGATATAAATAAATTGAAGAGATAAAATATGTTATATTTACTAATCTTTATTAGTCTTTTCATGAAAATTTTTAAATTATGAGAACGGAAAAACTAGTATTATATTTGGGAAATTCTGTAAAGAACAAATAAAAGATAAAGATAATATCCGCTGGTTAATTCAATTTGATATTTGTTTTTTACTCAGTTATAAACTGATCATTCCTAAAACAGTGCCCTTATTTTTACTTCAACAACTGAAATACCGTGGTATAACTTCTGAAAGTTCATAGTTTTTAAGGTGACATAACTTTATCTTTAGTATAATTTGAAAAAACGGGTTCTGCAGAACCAAATACACGTTTAATAATTGTTCTAATGACTAATTTGTTTTAAAAAACATATATTTTAAAAATATGTCAAATTAGTTTAATAACTTTAATGCCTAAAATATGCCTATTTATTAACGAAATAGAATAAAAATATTTTTGGTCAAGAGATTGATGATATCGAATAAAATTAAAAGGGTTTAACTAAGTAATTTTCCCATTGTGTGCGTGCGTGCGTGCGTGCGTATATATATATATATATATATATATATATATATATATATATGTGTGTGTGTGTGTGTGTGTGTGTGTGTGTGTGTGTGAGTGTGTATGTGTGCGTATATATATATATATATATATATATATATATATATATATGTGTGTGTGTGTGTGTGTGTGTGTGTGTGTGTGTCTTCCTGTGTGCGCCCGCGCGCGTGCGCGCACAGGAAGACACATGCATAAAAGCTGACAAAGTATTGCATGATTTTCTCGACTATTAATAATAAAAATTGAGAGAATTAGAGCTGAAAAACGGAATATATATATTTTTAAAGACGAGTAATAAATTTTAAGAAAGATCTTTCTAAAAATATTCATATATAGGTTAAGCTTAACAAAGTTTCTTATTTATCTACCCTTAACTAATGTTGAAAGAAATATTAACATGATCAATATACATACATAGAAATGATTCGAAAAAAATATTTGAGCCAAATTTGAAGAAAATCGGTTTGGTTATTCCTGAAATATAAGCTTTAAGCATTGTGACATACGTACGTACATATGTTTTTTTTTGTCTCGATAAACTAGATAAACGCTAAAATGTAAAAAATTAAAAAAAAACCTGTTGCCTCATTTTTGAATCATGATCACAATATTTTCCCCTTTAATATAGCTATTCTAGCTGTATTCGCCAGGAAAGTAACATATATTTAAAAAGTATTTGTAAAAACCTTTGATATAAAAATTCAACTTTCTGGAATAGCTATATTCTACAATTTTAACAACGCAATTAACTAAGAACTGAAGAACATCAGAGCCCATCGCCCTCAATAGCTAAGAAATCTCCAAAATTAAAAAAAAAAAATTATTGGGTTTAATTTTTTATCATTATTTATTAAATTTTTTAAAAAGAAAGTTCATTTTCAATTTATAACTTTATCAAAAGTTTATAATATATGATTTTACCAATTAATATAAAGAGATATTATTATTTTTTTAAATTCATAAATTTTTTAAATCCACAGTTTATAAAAAAATTATTATTATGTTTTATTGGTAATATTTTAACGCTTGATTTGTAACAGTACATATTAATTAACACTACAATATATGACAATAAAATTAGAAGAAAAGAATAAAAAATTCAAGGTAGGTTTCAAAAAGACACGGTTTTGTTCAAAACAAATTTTTCGTTTAAACACAATTATTAGAGATTACCACTGTTACATTCTTATGTTACGTTCTTGTATGTATCAAATATTATATGATATATTACGTTTTTATGTTATGTTATGTATGTTATGTTTATGTTACGTATGTGAGCCTATGTACAGCATTTGCAGCTGGAAGATCTCCAAAATTACTGAATTAATTTTCTTGAAGTTTAGATTTGTTGTAGTAGTCTATCTGAAGTTGTAATTGGGAAAATTTAATAAAGATTGGTTAAGTGTTTTCTGAGTTACGCTTAGTTTAGGGTCTTCAGCAGATAACATAACCTTAATTTGAAGAATTTTTTTGATCTCAAGGTAGAATTGCGGGGTAAAAATGAATTTTCTTTACTTTTTGAGGTATGAGGATTAGGGAAAATATCATTCATATATAAAATTTTGTGGTTCGAAAGCCTCAAAAATAACATTCATTTATATAAAACGCTTGAAAATCTCCAAAACTATTAGATAAATTTCATTGAAATTCATATATTTATAGTGCTGTATCCGTAGTTGTGCATGTGAGAACTTGATGAAAGTTGATTGAGTCGTTCTTGAGTTACGCTCAATTTAAGGTCGACATAGATAACATACCATAGATAAAAAACCCAGGGCCGGCCTCCGTGGCGCGAGTGGTAGCGTCTCGGCCTTTCATCCGGAGTTCCCGGGTTCAAATCCTGGTCAGGCATGGTATTTTTCACACACGCTACAATCTATTCCGCAGGTAGAAAAAAATCTCCGAATTTGAGGATATGTAAGCTTTGCTTTAGTGTCCTTTAATACGCGCTAATATACGAAGTCACAGTGATGTGCGAGTTTAATCTTGTTGCTTTTATAAAAGGTCTACTAGTTATTTTTAATTATTTCATCAAATTACGGTTATAATAATTTAATTTTCTCGTAAAGAGAAAATATATTTTAATTGTAAATAAAAAAAAGTTTATGCTTCTTTTAGTTTTCTCATTTAATTTATGTTTTTTTTTATAATTCTCGTGCAAAAATTATACAAAAAATGTTATAGAGAATAAAATAAGGAAAGTTATTTATTTATAAATAAAATTTTCCACCGCGTGACTCATTATTATAGAAAGGTCTTTTATTGAATCTATAGAACTTATATTTTTAACCTACAAAATGTATATTGAATATATTATTATTAAATTGTATTTTGATTCATTGTAGTGTTGAAATAAAATTAAAAAAAAGAGAAAATACGTAACATTTTTTATTCTCCATATTTATCAGGAATATATTAATTAAACAGTCGTCATTTATTGGAAAATATCTACCCTCAATTGAATATTAAACATATTTATGTTCTAGATAAAATATTAAATTAAATTTTAACTAATAATGGATTTAATAAATTTCAGGGTATGAAATAAATTCTCTAATTATTAAATATGTATTTGTAGTATAATATATACGTATACATTATAATGTAGGTTGGGATAATAATAAAATACAGCGTTTGAAAACTTCGGTGAAACCATAGTCAAGTACCATATTCCCCTTTCCTTGATAGCCTACGTAAAATACGATATCTATTGATTTGGTAAAGGTTCTGTGTTTGTTCACGTCTAGGGTGGCTTTTTTGCATTTTTATTTACAAAACCGGAATAACTTAACATTCATGTTATTAGTGAAACATTACTTTTTTAAATACTGTTTGTTTATGTTTACTGTTATAAGAAATGGTCAGAAGAGAGAAAAAAATAACAAAAATATTAAAGGAAATAGAGTTAGTATAGGAGACCAACCAGTAATTAATATTAAACATGGTCGAACATATGAACGGTGACAATCGAAAATATTCATAATTATAATATAAAAATATTAACAACTGTACAAATTAACCTTTTAAAAACGAAACGTGAGATATCGAAAGAGGCTCTTTCGGTTTTTTTGTAACATCATCATCTGGAGGTACTTGTTAAAAACTCAATCAGTTTTGAAGAATACGGACTAAAATATTTCGTAATAACTACGTTATAAATATATATATTCTCAATCGTTGATCTGTTTTTCCTAATGCATAATTTTAAGAATCGAAAGCGCTTGAAATGTTATTTGTAAAAGGATAAATTTTTTGTAAGATAATTTTCCAATAATAAATCAAAATTGATTGAAAAGAAGTTTTTGATAAAAATAGTACTGGAAAGATAAAACTAAAGAACGATATAAAAAAATAATTATTAAAATAAATAAAAATTAAAAAAAACATAAAGAACGAAAAATTACTAATTATTTACATTTGTGCAAATGTAGAAAAGTTGATGGGGAAATGTGAAAGGCTGAAAATATCTGACCGGTTTAAATATTAATATTATTATAGAGGAATTATTACATATGTGTACCAGATGATGCAGAATTTTAATTTTTGAATAAAATATTTATATAGAACAAATGAAATAATAAATTAATGGAAACGAATGAAATAAACAAGCATAAAAACGTCTCTTAAACATAGAAATAAAATAACTTCAAACACAGAGACAGGGATCAGATATTGTTTAAAATAATTGTATAGTTAAAACATGTATCTTCTGTTAGACTACAAAGGTTTTTTTTAGTAAAATTTGTAAAAAGGTGTGTGATAAAATTCAAAATCCAAAAGAATTTGTGAAAGAAAGAATCTTAGGAAATAATCCTTCAAACAAAAATGAAAGTGTATCCTTTTTCATTAATTTTGTAAAATTACCTCCACATACTGAAATTAAATATAAATTTTTTTTATATTGTTTTTATACAAAAATAATATTATTAGTGGCTGGCAGAATTGTAAATAGCATATCCTAAAAGTTCCTGCTTTGGATCTGAGTCAGGTTGGGAATTTTCCAAGCCTTATCGGGGTTTAAAACTATTACATACAGATATAGTTAAATTTTTATAACGCAGTTTATTTCCAGGACTAAATTTCAAAATCTTGAAGCGGATTAATCATATACTAAAAAAATATAAAAAATAATCGAAATCCATGACAATTTTTCAATAAACTCATTTTTAGACAAGAGTTAATTTATTGTAAGAAGCGTGTATGTCATAAAATATTATAATTAAAAACTATTTTGCGTTAGTCCAGACTCCTTATAGGTATTCTGTACAGAGTATATAAATGTATATAATATATTACAGTATTTTTTCTGAATTTTTAAAAAAAAAATCAAAGCAGGAGACGTTAGAAATTTATTAAGAATTATTTGAAACTCATCACAGTTTAAATTTGCATAAACTTTCAGGTTTAAGCATGTATTAATTAAATATTATATTTTGAAATATTAATATAAATTTTATATGTTTATAAAAGTTTATTAGTTATTCTTGTTTAATTAAATAACATTAGTTTTATTAGTTACACTTTTTAGAAACTTCAAAAGGGATCTCTGCTGTTGTTAAATTATATATATGTACGAGGGAAATTAAATAAAAACTGGGTTTTATTTTTGTTTTAAATTATTGAAAAATAGAAGGCAAATATAATTTATTTATAAATTATATTCCCAGCGAGAGGGATGATTTTTTATCGCATTATCTTAGAATGAAGATTGTTGCGTCGGGAACCAATTGCGCACGAATCAATCTACGCCATCGTCATCTTCAAATTGTTGCCCTCCTAAAGCTTCTTTAAGCGGCCCAAACAAATTAAAATCACAGGGCCATATGTCCGGACTGAAGGTAGTATGATCAAGTTGAGTCCAGTTCATTTCTTCTAGTTTTAAGGCCGTTAGAACTGCAGTTTGGGGCCTGGCGTTGTCATGGAGGAGGATGGCCTTTCGAATCTGGATGTCTCGTCTTTTGCGGCGATATGCGGTCCTCACATCGTTCAACAGCTCGCGGTAGTAAGCAGCATTGATTGTGCATCGCTCATGCAAAAATCAATGAGCAATATGCCTCGCCGGTTGAAAGAACCTTGCCAGCTGACAATCGAGGCTTTCACTGGGGCTGCCTTCCATTTCTTCCGCCACACCATACTGGCTTTTTTTGACTGGGGAGTGTAGTGGTGGACCCAAGTTTCGCCGCAGAGATGATGCGATTAAAAAATGCATCACCTTGCTATAATTCAAACCTTGCCATAAGCCTCTGAAAGACCTCCAAACGTCTCGACTTCTGATCTGCGGTCAAAAGGCGAAGGACCCATCTGCCATACACTAACGGAATTGTAGGTTGTTTGTGATGATCGCTTGGCAGCTTCCATAATCTTATTCTGACCTGTTCTGCAATTTCGGATACTTTTACTCGTCGATAATCAGGAATGTCTTAAAATGTGCGAGTGTTTTCTTTGTAATGCTGGTCCGAGGATGACGTCGTGTTCCTGGTTTTTCACTCGTTATCGTCCTTCCTTTAACTCTTTATGCCAAGAAAACACACGAGTCCTTGACAATGTGTGGTCCCCAAACTGTGTAGTGAATCGCCAGATTTTTTCCGTCGCTTCAACACTTTCACGAGGAAGAAATTTTATAATTATGCTTTGTGCAGTAGAGAGATGCACCTTTTGCTCCGAAATCGTTGAACGTTACTGACGAATTGGTTGGGAGTGTGGAATGGCCGATTTGCCCCACTCCTACTGATTCCACCCAAGTATACTAGAAGCGCGGATAGAATCCTACCAACCATATACGCTCAGGAACAAAAACCCCATTTACATTTGATTTACCCTAGTTTATGTTAACTCTCTGAGCCATTGAAAAAATAGCAAATTTTGTTAAATTTTAATCAGTTTTCTTGATGTGTTGATGAAATTGATTATTCAATTTCATGTCTTAAATTTTTCAACTCGATGCTAACAAAATGTTTAAAATAATTTTTTTTCCTTTATAAAATCATTTAACGTAACTTTTATTACATCATTTTATATATATATATATATAAATGATATATGATTAAATTAAAAATACAGTAATTTAATATATCCCCAATATTATCCAGCACATAATGTTGTGATTGGGAAAACCTTTTCTTGTTCTTCGGATAGGTAGCTTTATGATCCTAGCAATATTATTCAAATCTGTCAACAGTAGCATGCTTCTGAATGGTGACACTTCACTGTGTATTTTTTGAAAGTTAAGATTACAGTAGTATAATTATTTAAATATTATTACATCTCAACAAAACGAGTGAAAATAGATGGGAAATTTGATCCATCTTGAAATTTTATTACAAAAAAAGGGAAGAATGCATTAAAAAATAACTAAAAAAATTTCTGTTGTTTATGGACTTCATACGATATCAGTAAATGTTGTACAAAGATGGTTGAAGCGTTTTTAATTTGAAAATTCGATGTCAATGTTACACCTTGTGTCACTGCAAAAGGTCGATGAAATCAAGGAAGAAATTGTGAAAAACCGGACGTAGCAGTCGTTTTATCTGTTAAAAATTGAACATCAACCACAGTTTTAAGCCGTTTGAAGAAGGCTGGATACAAAAAAAAAATCGATGATCGGCTCCATATGAATTAACAATGAATAGTTTAACGGATCATATTTCCGTTAATGAATCTGTGAAAGAAATCGAACTATTTTTGAAACGGATCATTTCGTACTGTGAAAAGTGGATCGCGTACAATAATGACTGATAAAGATCGTAGTTGAAGGAAGATGAAGCTCCGCAAACTATGGGAAAGCTAGGATTGATACCAATAAAAGTGGTGCTCTGTGTGTGTGGAATTTTTCACTATAAGCATCTGCCGCTTATGTTGAACAATTATCATCGATAGATATTATGGAAAAATGTTCATTAAAAGGTTAAGTAAATAAGCAATTGAAAGAAAGGAGTAAAAATAGTAATAATAATAATAAAATATACACTGAATGCCAAAAAAATTGGTTAAGAAAAACAGTATAAAAACCATTTTTAGAAAAAAAAAGAAAGGATTTGTTGCTTCAGTCAACTTCAACAGAATTATTAAATTTAGTTTAAAATGTCTATCCCATTTAAAAAATCAGTTCTGATAGCCTATGCTCCAAGCATGCATTTAGGCATGTAGTAAGACAGTATTAACTGTAGGCTTAGATTTTAAGTAAAAATTTGGGAATGGTTTTGAAGTGTAATCCTGTTTTCCGATTTATCTCTAATAATGAATGATTCGTTTTAAATTTAGATTATGTTATGTAGTATTATAGATGTAAGGCTTTACTTTAACATATCGGTAAATTCAAAATTGAAAACGTTTTTAATATACTCTTAAATTATTATTATTATAATGTAGTTTTAGTTTGTTACCTCTACAGAGAGACTAACTACTTCAATGATAACATGTCATATAAATTGTGTTTGCTTAACTTATTTACTGTAGTTTATAAAATTCGTTTACATTTACTTATAGTTTAATGTAACTCATAAGTAATTAAAATATAACGTGTAATTAAAAATTACGTTACCATGTTCATTAAAAGTTTTAATTCAAATAGTTATCTATTTATATTTAACAATCGTAACGTTTCCTATTTTAAATATTCTATATAACTTTAAAGTTTGTAATGATTAAAAGTTAATCTCTATACTTTAAAAAAAATTTACAATTAATCATTTTTGTTAATTTTAAAAAGTTATTTTTAATAATGTTTATTATTGGTTTAAGCTGCAATGCAGTTAATACCTCGTGTAGACGTAGTTTTAAAAATTAAGTTCGCTAGACATCTGTGTAAGTTACTGTAATATACTGTTAGTATTAAGTTTTTTTATTGTCTCTTGTTATAACATTTTAATAATCTATTTTTAGTAAAGACACTTTTAAAATTGTATTGGTAATTACATTTTTTTATACCTCCCATTCCTTAGAATGTGATACAATTGTATATGAGACAATTGAATTGTTTTTGGTTGAGGATTAGGATACCGTTTTCCAGTACGGCGCCTGTGAACGCAAAAAAGTTAATAAGGAATGAGATCCTTAATAAGTGATAGAATCGAAGAACTAAAAAATGATTGTAAAGAAGAAAATCTTGGATTAAATATCTGTTACTTTCATTTAAATTGTTCTTAACGAAGATCATCAAAAAACATAAGTGAAAGAACATTTGGAATGATTAGAGACATCAAAAGAATATATGTGATTAGTATATCAGTAATTCCCGTTTGTGCACTAACTTATAAGGAATGTGAGTTTTCAGATTAGCTCTTAAGTAAATCTGTCCCCACCAAATCATGCAGATATATGGATTCATTATTTTTACCCATCTTTTTACATCCTTAATCCGAATCCAGTGTGAACATCCGGAAAAAATCATATAAAATCCCAAAGAAGGATGTTGAAAAAGGACGATTTACCATTAAGGTGAAAGTAGTCTCACTCAAAAAGTACTTTTGCAGTTAGTTCCAGTGATTTTTGTAAATAATTACAAACAAACAATAATAATCAACAATAATTGGTAAATTATTTACCAACAATCCCCCAAGGAATCGGAATATTTTTACCCAAGGCTGATAGAGTAAATTATGAATTAAACATTTAACTTTGCTTTCGTTGATCAGATCAGATGTGTTGTAAAAAATTAATTTTTTGTATGGAAGATGGAGGCATCTTCCTTCTTCTTTTCTTTTTCTGGAGAAACTCTCCTTCTTTTTCTTGTTCATTAATCCATCATCCTTGCATGCCACTCTCTATGGACAGTATTGCCACTTCAACTATTCGTATCACGTGCTCTAACCATTGTAATTGTGCCTTGTAAATAGGTTGTTTTGATTATAAATTTGGTCCCTCCGTTTCTTCAAAACAGAATACTATAGGTCGTTTTTACTCTTTTCGGATAGCAGCCACGATTTACAACAGTTACATAGTATTCGGACATAAGTTGATGAAATTACGACCATCTTTGTTGATACATTTCATCTAGACTCAGTAATCCCGGAAATAATGCTTAATACAGCTAACTTCCGGCCAAATTCTTCTTAGTTTCTTTTCCCGTTTTTCCGTTGTTATAAGTACTTGTTGAACCGAGTTATTTGGAAATTCATTAGCTATAATTTTTACTCATTAGTCATTCATCTTCCTTTATTCTTTAAAAGTGTAAATTATCTTACTCTTCTTCATATTAATGAGCACATTTCTTTTTCCATAGGCGATCATTCGTACTTTTAAATTATGCTGGTTTTTCTCTATACACGCCAAATACCAACACAAAATTTCCTCTTACGGGTCATAACTACCGCACTAACAGAAGAATGAACAAATTGAAATAAGGTATCTCAGCCTGACCACCACGATCAGTTCTATAAAAATTGTGTTGATACCATATTTCTTCTCCAATACAATTTTATTATTTCTGTAAAGGATTATTTTTTTTTTTATAAACTCCTTCCAAAATGCTCTCCAAGGTGCGCAGTCAAAAACTATTAAAATTAACATTTGATCACCTTTCTTCTTGTCATAATTTTTAATACTTCAAATAGTATAAAACTAGTAAAAACGACTGCATCACTCTTTATAGGATTAATTATTTCTTAGCTCAATGAGAATACAACTTCTTTGTTTAGATAAACACAGATTTTTTTGCATACAATTTCTTATAAATCTAACTGTTATTTCAATCCTAATGTAAATATTATTTCAAGTTAAAAAAAAATATATTGAGGTAACAGCTCCGAAGTACCACTTTAGTTCTAATAAGAAAGTATAATTTTCTGATATTGGTGAAGGGACTTATTAAAAAATATTTCCTACATGTACAAAAAGTAATATTATTTGAATTACTGTGTTTATTCGTTAAAAAAAAAATTAACTACTAAACTGGTTTAACTGATTTTGTATTGTTTATTCGTACTTTAATTTGTCCATAAAAATAAATTTATTAATATTTTATGTCACAGATTATATACTAACAATAAATCTATTCTTTTTAATTCCTCTGATTTGAACATAACTATGAAAAATAAATTCAATATACTAAAAAACTTTTTATGTGGAATAATAAAATTGATCAACAATTAAATAAATGAAATACAAAAGATTTATGGTGAAATAATTTCATCATATCAATATCTCAATACGATTTATATTTGAAAAAAAAGGGTTAAATTTAATTAAAAAATTTTAATAATTCATTTTGACAATAAAACTGGTAAGTGATTACAAAATAAGAAATTCACTTGTCATTAATAAAATAAAATATGATACATGTTAGGGACATTAAAAATATTAATTATTCAATTTAATGAACATTATAAATTATTATAATCATCGTATTTAAATACGATGTAAAAAAAAAGCTTATACATTAAGATAACATCACTGCTGAACCTCGTTTAAAAGAAAAGGAAATGTAAAAACAGAAGTTTGGAGCTACAGTACATAATACAACCGAGAAGATCTCACAATTTTTCTTTTTTGTATTTCCTTGATATTGTTCCTTTATTCTAGAAATTTTATTATAAATAACGTCTGCATTAGAAGATGTACGAAAAGGAGAAGAAATATTTAACTAACAATTTCAGAGCTCTTTAAATTAACAAAATTTCAAATATTTTGCTTAAATATAACAAATAATTACTAAGCATCGATTTAATTTTGTTAATTTTGATGCAAATAAATAGAATAAATATAATGAAAACACATTTCTTATGTTGATTTATAAATAAAAGAACATAAGGAATTATTCGTAGAAAAAGAAAACATACAATGCAGCCTAATAACGTAAAGAGTCAAAACAATCTCATTTAACATTAAACACTTTGTTAAATGAGACATGGTTAGTGTTACTAATAATTTAATAACAGTTTCAACAATGTTTAAAATGTATACAGAGTGTTAATAAAGTACGGGAGCCCTTAAATAACTTTTCATCCGCAAAACATAAAAAAATGAAACTTAGTAAATTCTTAATTTTTAAAAAAAATCTATCCTTCAGCATGAAAAAGATTATAATCCAAGTACTCAAGGGGCTCCTACGTGAAAACAAATAACATCTTTAAATGGAAACGTTGAGACACAACAATTTAAAAACACTGAAAATAAAGTTTGACTTAGAAAATTTCTGGTTACGACAAATGGAACCGTAAATCTATTTTTTTGTTTAAGACCACTCCAGTTGTACATTGTAGGCCACATTTGAGACTAACATTGAATGGTATTAAATACCGCCATTATGGTTAGGATTATCATAACCCGAAATTTTTTACATAAATTTTTTTTCAATATCCTTAAAATTATGTGCACCAACCTTACTCTTACAATATAAATTATTGAGTTGTTTCAGTAATTTATGTTTCAATAAAATGTATATACAAAATATCTCATTTTTATTTTATACACACACACACACACACTCGTATCTATATATATATATTTATACACACACACACACACACTCGTATCTATATATATTTATATATATATATATATATATATAAATATCCATACGATGATATTAACATTTCACAAATTTTAAAACAGAAGTTCAAACCTCAAGAAAGTATTGCATCAAATTTTAAAAAAATTGTTGAATCTGACTTATTCTGCAAGGGAAACAAATTTCATGTCTCATGACAATAAGATTGTATCTGTTACTATGCTATATAACCATAAAATGGTTCTGCTTCATAGTGTATCAAAAAAGGATTTTTTTTTAATATATGGTTAATTTTTAACAAAATATTGTATTTATACACATAAACGCAAAATGTTGTTAATGTAATCTATGTATTAATAAAATGATAACTAGGTTCGTCCCTAGGCGCGTATCAAGTAAAAACTACTTACTGGACAGATGTTAATAAAACTTTGCAGATCATAAAACCTTAGAGGCTTGGTCATTATCTCCAGTTAAATTAAAATGATATTTCTAATAGGGTTTATGATATTAGAGGTATTCATTAGAGAAAAAAAAATTGATATTGGATTATCAAAAGTTATAAAAATATGACTTCAAGAAAGAGAAATAACCATTCTTATAATTCAGTCAGCTAAAAGAATAAGAGTATCTCGTTCCTCTGAAGATTAACTGCTGACCGAGAATGTAACTTCCAGACTCAAGATGTAACTTCATCTCTAGAAGGAATGTATAGAGTTTCAAGATCAAGAACAAGAAAAACGTTGACGGAAGAGAGCTTTTCAAGCTTTAATTTATTAGTATTATTCTCACCATCATAAGAATAACGGATATGGCGGGGGTGCAGGGGCGGACTCCCAGCTAGACGGGGAGGGCGAACGAATCAAGCCCTAACCGGCTAGTTTACTAATACGGATCTGTATTAGTTTTATTTATCGGTGCAAGCATAATTCATAATTTTCATAATGTAAAAACTCGTTTTGATTTTTTAAAGAATATCGAGGTTTAAATTTACATTTTGTATAAGATTGCACGTAAATATAAGAAATATTCAATAACGATTCCAAGATTAGCGTTTGTATTAAGATGTTTGAAAGCAAAATTCCTTACGGAAGTTTATTAAGATTCATACTTTATTTTTTTGACAAAAAAATTCGGGATGAATTAAGAAACGATATACCTTAATAAATTTCCTGAAGAGTCAGTAGAATAATAATACTGAAAGCAATATTAATTTGTAAATACAAATTTTAACAATATTTTACAACGATAAAAGATGTAAGTTTCTCTCTCTCTCTCTCTCTCTCTCTCTCTCTCTCTCTCTCTCTCCCTTCCTCTCTCCTCGTCTCCGCGTGTCTCTCCTCTCCCCCCCCCCTCTCCCTCCTTCTTGTCTACGT
>JAAAKQ030470774.1:0-15758 GCA_010016005.3 Zanna intricata | reverse complement strand
CTAAATAATTCATAATAATGATAAAAATCGAAGGCAGTCATATTTAATTCCTCAATTACGTTATCCTTACTTGATTTACTTGATTTTTTTTTAGTTATACTTCATTACTAAAATTTGTTTTCAATAGTATAAAATAAAACCCTTTTTGAGTAATTTTTAACCATTATTAAAGTAGCGTTAAATAAGAAAAAATATTTTTCAAAAAACCCGGATTTTTTTCATTATGAAGAATATTAACCATTATGAAAACTCTACACGTCCACTTTAGTTTTGAATTCTCAGAATTATGCGTCATATAAAAAATTCAATACTGTAATGTGCCAACTGGAGTTACTTAATCTTATTTTTTTTCATTCTTTTATTTCATTTTATTTTATTAATATTTGTTTTTACATTAATTTCATTTCATTTTAATTTCTTTAAACATTTTTTACCATAATTTTTTTTTTAATTTATCTTGTCTTATTGTAAAACAAGTAATTTTTTTTAAAATGTTTATTCTACAACTAAATGACTATTTTATTATTAGATAATCACCTTCAGTATACATTTAGGAAATACACCCATAAAAGATTACTTCATTTTTTTTATTTTTTTTTTTATTATTATTATTGAAATAAATTATTTTTATCTTTTTTCCATTTTAAATAAGTTCACGTTTCAGGCAAAATTTTTTGTAAATTGTTTTTGAGTTCTTTACTTTCCACAGTTTACCAAAATTATCTGCATTTAACATTGTACTTTAATCATTACTTAATTATTTAAGATAAATATATAACATTTACAATACTAATAATTAACTATACACCGGCTCCCAGGAGGAAACAGATATATTTTACAGTTATATTCCTCTAATTAAAATAAAGAAAAAAATTCACATAAGTACGGAAACGCTTCGTTAGCTAGTTACCATTAGCCCACCGGGGTAGTTTAAGTGGTTAACGCGACACCGCAAATCAGCTAATTTCGAAGTCGAGAGTTCTAAGTTTCAAATCCTACTAAAGGTAGTAGTTACTTTTATATGGATTTAAATACCAGATCGTGGATACCGATGTTCTTTGGTGGTTGGGTTTCAAACCACAATTATCAGGAGTGGTCGACCTGACATTGTATAAGACTACCACTTCATTCACATTCATACATATCATCCTAATTAATTCACTGAAGTAATACTTTAACGGTGGTTCCGGAGGCTGAACAGAAAAAGATACAGTTGGTTACAGCTAGCGAAATATTTCGTCCGAAATTCAGCTCTCCCGTTGAAATGAGGTTGTAATGAAATTTTTGGCAAGAGACTTGAGAGACAAATTCAATGGTTTTCTAAGGTTTCTGATCTGAAAAATTGAATAAAATAGGTTCTAAAACTGTATTTCAAATAGTTTTCATGATATCTGAAGTAAAACTGAAAAACTTCTTGTCTGAAACGGCTTTTTTAGATTTGCAGTACAATAATTTTGTTAAATGACTAAATTTTATTAACATAACTTGTAGAGAATTTAATTATAAAACAGTGTGATGTAATCAAGTCAAATAAAAATCAAATCAACGTATTAAAAAATAAAATTTTACTTAAGAAGAAACAAACCAATCGAAGGGTTTCCAGACCGAAGTTTGTCATTTCCTCGTGGTTCACCCTGAATATATATATATATATATATATGATTAAATGCCCTTTGAAGAGGCGTAAATACTACTACACTGTAAATTATAATACTAAAAACATCCGAACTAAAGTTCAAATTTTAGCCACAAAAATTCAACTAGGGGAACGTATGTTCAATCATTTGTGCGCGCGTAAACTTTACCAATCCACTACATATTTTATTATTAAAAAAATATGGCTGATATCTGCTTACTTGTATAATAAATACAGATTCTTTTTGGAAATAAACCGACGGCGTTTATTATTATTTTTTTTTTTTTTTTTATACCTAGTTACATAAAAACTCGAAGTAATAGAATTATTTGTGTATTTAATACACTTTAATTCAATAATCATTATTTTCCATAAAGTTCCGTTTAACACTTCTCGACACAAAAAAACCGAATTTAATATATCTTGATACTTAACAATCTTAAGTAGAAATTTATTCAACACTTAACATTAAGAAAAGTTCTATGATAAACAAACGGTATGATTAGTTTTATAAATTATGTTATACTTAAATGAATTTATCCATCGTAATATTTAGTCTGCAAGTTTGTAATTATATATTATCCTTTGTATTTGTCATTTCCTAATAAGGCAGCACGATATTACAATTAGAATTAAGATTACTCGTAGTATTATGGTATAATAAATATTAGTAATTTCCATATTTAAAAGATTATGAGATCCGGCTATACCCGACATCCATTTAAATCATTTTGCTTAATGTGTAATAAATGGACAAGTAAATTATCAAATTAATAGGAGGGGGTGGGAATCAGCGCTCCCGAACTAAATCATGACAAGCGCAGTTCGAAACCCACTGTTTCGAAAGGTCTCGATGTCTTCAACATGATCATAGAAACAAATCTACACACCTAGAAGCCAAAACGGGGAAAAAAGAATCAAAGGAAAGAAAAAGGGTTGGGTGATGGGAACAAATGATTTAACCGATCTAGAGGAAAATTACTTTTCCTCTACGTATCCAACCATCTAATTAAGTGTAAAATGGTCCCGTCACCGAAATAAAGAGTTCTTCTCCCGTCATCGTAATATTATAGAACTTTTTTCGTTTTTTTTTTAACCTCCGGAACCACAATCAAGTATATCTTCAGAGGGATGAGATGAATGAATTGTAGCGTATGTGAAAAGTGACATGCCTGACCGGAATTCGAACCCGGAACCTCCGGATGAAAGGCCGAGACACTACCACTCAGTCACGGAGGCCGGCAATATTATAGCTCTTGGAAGCTAAAACCGTTCGGCCAGAACCTCATCGGAGGCGATAAATAATACGTTAACTAGCGTTGCCAAAAGATTTCCGTTTGATTTATATAATAAACGCTCTTAGTGTTTTATCCAATAGATTTTTTTTTCTTTTTTTTTTTTTTTTTGTTTGTTTTTGTTTAATCTACAGAACCACAATCAAGTATCACTTCAGAGGATGAAGATTAATGATGTGTAACGTGTGTGAAAATGCATGCCTGACCGGGATTCGAATCCGGGACCTCCGGATGAAAGGCCGAGACGCTACCATTCGGCCATGGAGCTTAGATCTAGCGTTAAAAAAAATTCAACCGATGCGTATGTACCCTTACCTACCTATTGTAACAATTTTTATAAAAATATTACTTATTGGCACAAATCAGAGACCTTAAGTAATCATGTTTACTAATGTTTATGTATCGCTATAGTGCTACGGTTCAGACCAAAAAAAGTATTCTAATTTGTTGAAAATTTTTCAACAAAAAAAAAACTGAATTTTAGATAAAAGAAAAATATAATTCAAGCAATGAGTTCAACACAGCACAGTGCGTTTCATACACAACGCAAAGTTATATAATTTCTTCCTTTTTTACTTTTTTTTTTTTTTTAGTCATTAAAAATGACAGATGACAAAATGATAATTTAAGGACAACAGAGAGAACGACGAGGTCCCGTCCATTTAAATAACGAGAAGAATGACGGGGAAGGGAGAAAGACGAAAGAAAGAGAGTACGAGTGAGCGAGATTGAATGGAATGTTCCAAATCACAACAAGAAAGAGGGGTAAGTAAAAAAGAAAAAAGCCAATAGAACAATTCAATGCAGGTCAATAAGGAGCAATAAAAACAAATTAAAGTTTAAGGCCGTCAGACAATGTAACGCAGTGGTTTCCATAGTGACATGTTTAGCGCGTATATAACGAATACTATATACAACTACGTACATAAAGAATTCATTATTCGTGTACATATAAGCAATATATATAGTATACACTTACACATTGTACTATAATACACGGAACACAATGTATACTGTTGCGTCGCTATACCAACTGCGCTTGATAAATATCAAAATAATAATTTATCAGTAATAATAAATTTATTTAGTTAACTCAAAAATTGAAAAAAATAAGAAATATATATATATATATATATATATATATATTATATACTCTAAATATCAGTAAAAAGTGAAAAATATTTTTCATTTTGAAAGGGTTACCTTTCCCAAGAAGAAATAAGGTATTATTTTGCGGTAATATAAATGCTAAAGTACATCCGAAAAGGACTTATGAAGGAATAAAGCTTCGGTGACGAAACCCCCTTGAAACCAACGGAATATATATGTTTTTTGTTACTGTAACAGAAATAAAATCCTGCGTGAAACCATTCAAAATACGCGATAAATATTTAAATGTATACTATGATAAAAAAATTAATAAATTTCAATTTATATTAACTTGTATAATTATTATATAAAGATTCATCAATAATCTTGTATGTATACATTTCTAAAGAATTACGATCTCCCGTTTTATCTCGGTTAATCTTTTTTTTTGTATATCCGTTGGATAGAAAAAAAAAATCAGTTGATTGACTCCAAATCATACACTCCTCCACCAAACCGCACGATTATCAAAGGTGCAGTAACACGCCCAACAACAAACTTTACACAGATATATATATATATATATAGATATATGATACATGTGTATATATATATATATATATGAATATATTACATTAAACTGTCTAAAGAGGCGCCTGAGGATCGAGTCGCACTTTCTTTTATGTAGTGGCATTCGACTGAACTAAAAACTGAGCACAAGACCTCCCACCCCCGCTACTACAACTGCTCATACTGACCTTTAGTTCAACTGGAACTAAATGTTGAGCTTTTCGAACAATTAACTTTCTTGTGAATGAATTCTTATCTCTTTAGAAACTACAAAGTATGATTTGCCAAGATACAATTATTAATTCTAAATAATATCTCGAGTAGCGTATCGGAAATTCACATTCTTGAGGTACAAAATATTACATTTTTGATACGTTTTTCTTAATTAATAGCTACAGACTTCCAAATAATTTTTACAGTGGATATATATATATATATATAATTACATTCATAAAATAACCCATTTTAAAAGCAGATATTTATAAAACTTACAGATTTTCACCAAACTCTAGACAAAAATGAAGTAGCTTAAACCACTTCACAAAGAGACAGTACGCATTAAGAGCTGTTGCTATGGTGACCGTCATAAATAAAAATTTTCGATAAGGGAAGTGAATAACAAAAAATTCAGTTGAAATAAAGCCTGCTCTATTTGCACTGTACAATATACAGAGAAGTGCATCGACTGCAGTGGTAACACGATAAGTTATAATAAGATACACAAAATGTAATGGAAATCTAGATAATAAATGTATATAGATAAAACATTCAATAACGTTATATTAAATAAATAATAAATAGATAAGCTCCAACTTTTTGAATTAAATCAATCAGACCAACAATTCTAGGCAAATCAGAGCGTATTTTTCATCGACACGCCCTCATAGCCGACGTTACAACCAAAAATCTACTATCCGTAAGTTTCTGTAATTTCATATTTTCTCCAACTTTACTGAATCGGAACAGAGAAGAAATTAAATCATATCTTTGTAAAATCACTACATCTGCATAATGTAAGATCCCCGAGGGAAGCAGATTCGTTATATCGGTGATGTTAAAAATACAACTGATCGGGGTTGCCTCGAATTGACTTCTCTCATAGGGAGGTACATATTAGCATCCTTTACTATCGTGTGTAGTTCGTTTTATAGCATTCAATATTCAAATATTTTAAAATGATTGAAATTGCTTCATTCTTTTTTTTTAAAAAAAAAGAAAATTAAAAAGGTTTCAAACGAAATAATGAAAAATAATAAATAAAAAGTAGGAATTTTTTATTTAGTTTTTAACACATTCAAAAACAAAACATTTAAATGGATTGACACAAAAAATTTTCTTTTTTCGGAGTGAAATATTAGTGAAAAAAGAAAAGATCTTTCAAAAGAAAGTTTATTTAATTTCATAAAAAAGAAAAGTTTCTTATGAAAGAAAAAGAAAAAGAAAAATTCATAAGAAAGAAAAAGTTTATTTAATTTCATTAAAAACAAATTTTTTCCACACCGATCACTGTAGGACCACATGGCTGGCTAATTTTTTAGCTCTCCAATACTCCTCCATTCTTTCTTCTGACTTTAAGTTCTTCTGACTGATTTTAAGTTAGCGCATTCTTTTTTTCTTTTGGATCTCTTTGAATTCCAAGATTTTTTCCTAAGTACGTTTCTATCTTTTAAATCTGTCACGTTAATGTTTGCTACACTTAGGTTCTTTTTAACTTGCTTGAACCATTTAACATTCGTCTTGTCACCGTTACACTTGTCCAAAATTCTCTTCGTAAATCTGAATCTATTTTTATCTGATATCCGTACAACACCAATATCCGCTTACATAATGCTTTCGTGATTTTATCTAACCCTCAGTAAAGTTCTTCATTCTTCCTTTATTTCTAATCGTCGTTAATTTTTCTGGGCCATAGAATTTTCTGTAGTGTCAATCATCTTTCATCAAATTCCAATTTATCTACTTCCCCTTGGTTCAGAGCTACCAACGTTTCTATTAAAAGCACAATTTGAACATTTTATTATTAAAAATAAAAATAAATAAATAAAAAAAAAACATTATTGCATTCTTTTCTGAAAGCCCAATAGCTTATAGTAAGTTAGACGACAAAACCTAACGGTAAAAGGCATTCTGACATCAGAAAAAAGTACATCACAAAAATTATGTAACTAAACCTAGGAATAATAAACAATTCCGGTATCGGTAAGGCAAAGTGAAGAATAAATCCCACTCATTATTTCAATAAGTTGGTTTATATAGTAGTTTCATTTCAATAGGCCTAGTCCCCAAAATTCCCCATCGCATTCACATTTATTTCGTACCAAAGGAGTTGACTGTATATTAACTTCTTAACTCTGAGAGAAACAGACTCTGACTAGTACTGGATATACTTCTGGTACTTTTTTTGTTTTTCACCTCCGGAACCACCGTTAGGTTATATCTTCAGAGGATGAGATGAACGAATTGTAGCGTGTGTGAAAAAGGCCATGCCTGACCCGGATTCGAACCCGGGACCTCCGGATACTTCTGGTACTACATTCGTCACAATTTTAAGAAACACCGAAACAGATACCATAAAGAAATAAGCTAATATGTATAAGAATAAATATAATATATATATATATATACTGTTCAACATTCGGTGAGACAATTATATGTATATTAACCGTTAAAAACGGACAATAAAAGAACTGCTAAACTGTTACATTTGAGGAGAAATTCATATACGAGTATATTCGCGCCGAGTACAACAGCATACCGTGAAAATCCGTTTTGAGATACCTGGAATTCCGAGTAAGAAATTCACAGGAACCGAGATAAGTTTCTGAGAATTACGCAGAGATCATTTTAATCACCTTCATAAAAACCGAACGAATTAACAACAACACTCTTTCTATTATATCACCTATTTAACACATATAAACTAGGAGAAAAACGCTTTATTAACTTTTAAAGCGAATTAAAAACAGATTTAATAAATAATCAATCTGTAGACTTACACAAATAATTAAGTCAAACGTTTTATTTAGAGTTGCAGAATATAGAACTGAAAAATCTTATAACACCTGTAATGAATATTAATAAAGCTATAAATACCATATAATATATACCATATGTATATTTATACTAAGTATGCGCATATAAATAACGGAAAAACATCTGTAACATAATGATTATCATATCGAGTAATTAGCGACAATGAATTACAAAAGAAATTTTTTTTTTTTAAATATTAAAACTTCAAAGTAAAAATATTTTCCATACATTACAATTTATCCGTAAGCGATATGCGTGCTCACGATCAACAAATTAAACGATTCCATCTGATCTTTTTACTTAACATATTCATTTACAAAAAATTCGTTGATCATGCATATCATTAATAAAAAAAAATCATGATCGGTCGATCGTATTTAAATAATATATCAATACGTGAATGAATAAACAGGAAATTGAACCGAATTAAAGATTTATACGTCGTATACGCACGCATACCAAAAGTTACCGTAAAGAATACGCGTAAAAGTTATCTATCAGGAAACAAACTCGACTGCTTTTATCAATGATGAACAACGTTAGAGACTAACATTACACTCGGTCGCACCTTATTCCTTCCTTAATCGGTGTTATTCGCCGCCTGTGTTTGGTTGAGCGGTTAAACACAATTACATGCCACACAATTCGTGAAATAGATTAGGATTTTCCTGAAGGAAACCTTCGATTTTTTTAGGATGATTCTTTAGTATCGGTTGGAGCTGGTTAACGCGAAATCAGTTCATCTGCTGTACTCATCTGCGGTAAAGATTCTCTAATTGCAGAAATTTTACGGGGGGAAATATGCGCCTGCTCTGTACCTATTTCATAAAGGAAAGTAATACAGAAAATTAAAAAAAATAACAGTTAAATAAATTAAAGAATATTAAAAAAAAAGTTATCAAGGCTAATTTGTACAGGAGTCCGGAAATAAATATAAGATTGAAATCAATCTTCCAGAAGATTAGAAATCCGTTGTAATCCCGATCGACTTTAAAAAGAAATTTGAAAGATACAATGTGTGTAAGTACAATTAACTTTAATTTACATTATTACCGTGTTTAGGGAAAAACGGATAAGACTACAATCAGCCTTTATGAGTCGTCACTCGAACAAATATGATAAAAGCTGCGTCGAACGAAAGTCGTCAGCGTCCACCCGACGCACTCTTCTAACGTAATGAAAATTCTCAAGGGTTAGCATAAAAACATTTTTTTCATAAAAACTTTTACAATACATTAAAAAGTTTAAAAAAAATACATTTTTTATAAATTATTTTTCGAGAATATTCCAAGAAAATACTCAAACTATACAAAATGTAACAAATTAAAACAAACCGTTCATTAAAATACTGTCGTTTAGACTAAAAATTTTCCAAACGATATAAAATGGTTATTGAAATAGTGCAGTTTATTCAAACAAAATTTACTGACTAGGCTACTTTAATCGGGTAAGAAGCTGCAAGACCGATTTGTAACCTCACAGGATATTGTTTCTTGAACTTAATGCAATTTCATTCTTGCGCTATCAAAAAATATGGTTTCTACTTAACACGGTTATTAAATATATATGTTTATATATTTGAAATGTTTAGTTAATAATTTTTTTTTCTTGTTTTTATTTTGTATATTATCTAAATAGCTTTTAACGGTTTTATTTTTCTTTGTTAAACGAGAATATATCTTAAAAAGTTTTTATTAGTTTCGCATAAAGCTTCGAATGAAAATATTTCTTTTGTGTGTGTTTTAGTGAAGAAAATATTCAAGTAACGTTAATATTACTTAAGGTTAAATTTCTATAGAGTAACAAAGTTTCATGCCCACGCACCTATGTGATAGTAATTAAATCCTGTTATCGATTAGAATCTACGATTCTATGTTGGATAAATTAACCAACAACAGATATCAGGATATCGATAATCGATATCTATGATTCTAATCGATTAGAATCTACGATTCTAATATATTTGAAAGTACCGAATCGATCAAAGTATGAAGCGCAATTACATATGAAATAAATTATATATATATATATTTTAGGCGTACATTAGGATTAAGTCAGAGGGTTTCAGGAGGAAGTAGGTTAGTAAATTAGGGTAGTCAGAGGGTATAAAGACGCGAAAAAAAAAAATTAAACACGGGAAGAACATGACGAAACGTGGCGACGAGTAGGGTATGGGAGGCAGCCTGTTTGCAGAGGATGCTTTGATTCAGGACACAAGCAAGAGTGTACTGGATCGGGGTACTTCCGATGAAGCATCCGGGCCACTGTTAAGTTTGAGAGGTCGCGTGCTGGTGGGGGAGGGGCACTCGCGCATTTCTTAATGCGCATGCCGCCCTTTAGGTCAGTTGTAGGGCGGGAAGGGCAGCCTCTTGGAGGAGGAACTTGTCGGCTTCCCACAAGCGGGGAGTCACTGCGCTCTAAGGATGCCAAGAGGACCCCAAAGGGGGCTCCGCTGCAGGAGCCCAAACGGGAAGGGTAGCAGGGAGGGGTAATCTGCTACCACGACACCCAGGGCTGGCCGATGTTATGCCGAGAAGCGATTCCGGCTGCTCCTAGGAGGGGAAGGGGGAGGGGTATTTTAGTGAGTGAGAGCCCTACGCGACGGCTGGTGGAGCTTTTTCCTCTTCCTACGCAAAAAAAAAAAATTACATATGAAGTAGCCATTAAATCTAGAGCAATTCTCAACCTTTTTTTGTTTTTTAACCTTCTGAATACTAACATTACGTATGTGGACCCCCATATTCATGAATAAAAGAACTATTTATTCGTAAGTAAAGAGCTAATAATCAAACGATTCCAAATTTTGAAAATTTTCACTTATAAAACAAACTATTTTTACTTGTAATGACACAATTAGGATTTCAAACAACATATAAGTTTATTCCTAAGGCTATTTAACAGGATTTCATTTAAGAGACCTACTAATGAGATCCTTGTGGCTGATGTTTTGATATTAACATTTTAATATCTGGCTCCAATTTGTGAGTCAGACGAAGATCACCTCTTTTTACTGTAACAAATCGATTTTTTGTAAACATTGTATTACACGACTAAAGCCAGATTTCAAAAGATAAGATAGTGGGAAAACAATGACACATTTTAGCTTCCTCTCATAAAAAGTGACATTACATGCAATATCACTCGCTATTCTTCTAAACATCATGTTTTTCTTTTTTTGAATAAACTTTTGAATGTCTCATCAGACTGCAATTCAACGTTCCTCTTTTAAATCGATTTCAACATCATCGTAATTTACATGAAATGAAATGGGCACCCGATCTGGGGTTGTTCAGTTCTAATAGGTTCTTGAACCGAACGTACAAATCTTCAAAACCTTTTTTTTTTAAATGATCTACATCCACAACACAATCATCATCTTTTAAATCGCTGCTAACTGAAGCAAGGTTTGAAAACTGGTCAAGCGCATGGCAGGAGATAATAAAATTTTACGATGAGTTTTTTCCTAGGAATCACTAACTGCTTCTTTGCTAGACATTAAATCGCAATTATGTCCTTGTTGCAGCTTATTAAGAGAATTTAGTTTTTTAAACACATCTGACAGGTAAAATATGTCTGTTTTCATGGCAACTAACTGTTTTCTAATTTCGTTTAGAAATTATACAATAATGACCCAAAGAACGACGAAGCGACGAAGTCAACTCCCTTTAGACAACCATCGCACCTCTGTATGCAGTAGAAAACGATCAAATCCTTCTTCATTTTCATCAAAAAATTTACGAAAAGATGAACTAGAAGAGCATTAGCCTTAATGAGTTTGACGGCTTTTATTACAAGAGTTAAGGCTTCATGGAGAGGGTCCGCTCGATCTCTTCGCCGTCAGATGTTGACGGTGAATCGCACAATGTATACAAAATACTTTTGGCAATACATTTTTTAAATTAATGATAAACCTTCGTACCTACCGACCATGGAAGCTCCTTTTATCTGACGGCGTTTTGCCATCAGTAGCACAAGCTATTAAATTTTTAAGTGTAATATTTTTTTTAATGTAAAATAAGACTGGACTTCTTTAAATATTTTTTCACTTTAGTATCTATTATGAGGGATCATGCAAAACATATTTCCTCTCAGAGTTGATTATCATCTATATGTTTTATGTATGCCAATAAAAGTGCTTTATTGTCCATCAAACGTGATCCATCGAGTTGGATTGCAACTGTTTCACTCTTAATTGTTAAGCAATAAGTTGATCTGTATCTTTAGACATTTCATCAGTGAGTCTGGATATTGTGTTATTGCTCAAAGGAAGATTATTAGTAACTTCACGCGTTGTTCAATATAGTTGAAATTACTCATCATTCATTATTTTTTTATAACCTCCGGGACCACCGTTTAGGTACTGCTTCAGAGGATGAGATGAAAGAAAATTTTGTAGCTTGTGAAAAATGCCATGCCTGACCAAGATTCTAACCAGGAATCTCCGGATGAAAGGCCGAGACGCTACCACTCGCGCCACGGAAGCCGGCAGTTTAAATTACATTGATATCAAAGGCAAAATGACAGTTTCACTAAAGCTATATGGCTTTCCAGATTTTTTTCTATTACGAAGTCTGTTCAGACCTCACCAAACATTTTTAATTTCGCACCAACGGAGATATTTATTGACGTTCGGTTGGCAGCATTATGTTCAGAATAACTTCTTTTGTAACCACATCTTGGATCGTTGATATCTCGTTTAGTTTTCGTGTTATTGTTATTTGAATGCAACGTGTTTAAATGTTAGCAACGATTTTCGGGAGCAACGATACAACGTAAAATTTTGCGTGAAACTGGGGAAAAACTTTCACAGAAACGTATCAACTTTTGAAACAAGCTTACGGAGATGATGTTCTCGTTCGTACGCAATTTATGAATGGTTTTTACGACTTAAAAGTGGTCGTCAAAAAACTGAAGATGTGCTTCGACCAGGAAAGACTTCAACTTCAATTTATGACAACCGCGTTCAGAAAATCAACGATCTAATGCGTGGAAATCGCCGATTAACTGTCAGAGAACTTGTAAAGAAGTTAGAATTTCAATTGGATCATGTATGACATTTTGACAGAAAAATTGAACCTTCATCGAATTGCGGAAAAGTTTGGTGACCGAGCAGCGAAACAATATCGAGTGGACGTTTGTTGACAACTTCTTCTTAAACAAGCCGATGACGATGAAATGTTCATGTAAAAGATCATAACGGGAGACGAAAGCTAGGTTTACGTAAACCTAGCAAAGGAATAGGTAAACCTATTGGCAAAGGATCTCCACGCCTTAAGAAAGCACGTCAGTCTCGACCCAATGTCCAAGTGATCCTCTTTGCTTTTTCAATTTTAATGGAATTGCGCATTTTAAATTCTTCCTCAAGATGAAAGAACTATCAAGGCGTTTTACAACGGTTACATAAAAAAATCCGCAAAAAGGGACTAATTTGTGGCGAGACAACTCATGGTTCAATCACCACTACAATGCACCCGCACACTCAACTTAGGGAACTCGTCAGTTTTTTGCCAAAAATGAAATGACTGTTCTTCCTCGGACAACCTATTCGCCAGACCTGGCTCCTTGCGACTTTTTCTTACTTCCGAAATTAAAGTCTGTGATGAAAGGACGCCGTTTTGAGACTATCGATGACATTAGCATTAATTCGTCACGGACCTAAAAGGCCATTTCAAATGAAGCTATCCAGGACTGCTTCACGAAGTGGAAACACTGCTGGAAAAACTATGTGAATAGGAGAGGGGAGTACTTTGAAGGGAACAAAGAGCAATAGTCTGAATTAATAATAAAGATTAAAAAAACAGAATTCGGCTATTTTCTGTACAGACCTCGGATTTTACTGATTTCATATGATTCTAATAAACTTCTATTTTTTTTTGCTTGCTTGTCTAATAAAAATTTGATCAAATTTATTTCTTTTTTGAAAATTGTCTCCTAGTTTTCGGAAATACTTCACCGATTTATTTTTGTTTTCCTTTTCGTGTTACGAAACTTACTTCACGCTATTATTATACAGCACAGTCATACATTGAACAAATTGATTCTGTTATATTCTCTGGTGATTTAATGAAATCATACTACTGATATTCAGTCAAATGTTGTCTGTCTTTTACTTGGCATAAGAACAATAATAATATTACTATTTATATATTTTATAACACTTACATGAGTATAGAGAAAGAATTTATTCAAACAGAAAATATTACTTTGTGTCGTTTAAGATACTGATAACTTGTTCTTTCACAGATGGCACTAGTTTTTCAACAAAAAAGCATAACTTCTAACGCGCGTATATACAAGCACCCACTTTTTCTATTTGTATTTCACAAATCATTTTATTTATAATATTCTATCAAGAATACCATAACGCAAACTATGGAATCCCAAGATACAATTTTTTTTTCTTATGGACACCGTTGGATCTTTTTCGGACCCCGGTTGAGAAACGCTGATCTAGAAGAGTGTTCAACACAACGGCGAAATACAACATGAAGGCTATGATTTCTTTGTTTCCGATAAGAATGTGGGTTTTCCCAAAAAGCAGTTACATAATACGATTAATCACACAAAAAAAGTCTTCTTCCTATTTTTATTAAAGTAGAGAATAAAAGTCGGTATCAATAAGATTATTAATAAACGAATTTCTTTTCAAAAACGTAACATTTCTCTGCGTAATGTAACAATTCGAAACATGTTACACCAAAAACGAAAAGTAAAACATAAAAGAAGAAAATTAAATAATAACCAAAGAGTACAACTAATTGTAATACAAGAATGAATAATAAAAACGGAGACCGATCCCGACATAAAACTTTGAGACATCAAAGGCATAAGTTGGATTGGAAACCGCTAACACAAATGAGACAACCACAACTTGTAACCGGGCTACTACGATATACTTTCTCGTACCGTACATATATTAAATTTAAATTCATTAATCAACTAGACTTCTAATGTACTACAGGCTAATGTACTACAGACAGTAAATTATTATCACATATAACAGACATATTTAGTTTCCAAACATAGATACTAAAAATGTAGTTGATTTTCAACACGAGAATAATTCTCTGTGAACTAGATTACTCATCGAGTAATCTACAGATTAGTATGCATGTTTTATTATTAGTTGTGGTTGAAGCGGACAGAAAATTAATACACAATGAGTCAATTATATTACATATTTTTAAAAAAATGCAGAAATAGACAATTTATTAGAATGGGTTAGGAGAACCCAGAGAAGGGTGTTAGCGAAATTGTAAGGGGTAAAGGAAAAGGGTGGGAAAAAATTGTAAGCTAATTTTAGGTGAAAAATTAATGAGCAAAATTACAATAGGATTACTTAACATAAAAGTTGTTCCTCCGTAATTTTCTACGAAATAGTAATAACAATATTACAATAATCAAACTTATAATAAATTTTGTCAAGCGGAAAATACTACCTACGTAAACCGTAAAATGAATTTTACAATAAAAGAAAAAAAAGACCATAAAAACGTTCTCTACCTCTTTTCGGTTACACGGAGATACGCACGTGGACGTAGACCTCAAATAGAGAAAAACTCTAAGACAGAGAGAAAAAGAGAGAGAGAGAGATGGGTATATCAATCACTGTAAATGCAATTAAATCTGAGAAAATACGTACTCGCGTGGTTCATATTCTATCTTGCGACATTCCGCCTGCACAGTATTTCGTTGAATGAATAAACACATTGACCTCTTGAGTAAACACGCGCATACGTAAATGAAATATACTTGATTGTAAACACAACACACATACACACACGACACTATGTGTATCTTGTGTGTTTATGTCTTGACACAAAATCTATGCCAGCGCCTAAATAAACAAACCTACAAGAAATGTATACATAATAAGTGTAATACAAATTAAATACTAGATTGCTTTAAAAGTGAATAAAATATATATATACTGATTAAATCAGAAAAACAGGACTGAACCTTTGCTTAAAATCGAACGTAGGATTCTTAGAACCTGCATAAACAAAATATATAAACACAAAAATTAGTATAGATTATGACCTAATAAATTTCTGTACGAAAATTTGGAATCCTTAATTGATACTATAAAAAAGAAGCGGATTTCTTTCTGTGCACACTTGTTAAGATTACCGCAG
>JAAAKQ030470773.1:0-44553 GCA_010016005.3 Zanna intricata | reverse complement strand
ATGCCTGACCGGGATTCGAACCCGGGACCTCCGGATGAAAGACCGAGACGCTACCACTCGGCCACGGAGGCCGGCACTTCAGTCAAGTGATAACTAGATTGGATAAGGGGGATACCCTTCCAGAGATCCAGTCAGGATACTATCTCATCCTCAAAGTATTTTTCCAAGACCAGGGAAAGTCAGTATTTTACGGTTTATTCTTAAATAAGTAAAATAAAATATTTTAAAAATATATATATATAATTATAAAATGATTTTTTTTTTGTTTTACTGAATTGCATGTAATACTGATGATGTAATTTTTCTAGGAAAAGATGAATACGATATAAGGAAACAGGAAGAGGTACTCCAAGAAAGTCTTATGATGGTACCGGATTGTCAACGTAGACTCCTTAAAGCGTTTGAAGAACTTCAAAGTATTCTTAATTCTGAATTGGATCTTAAAGAACAAGAGGATTATTTAGCTGCACAGAAAGTATTAGATGACGCTAAACCACAGCTACCGTCGCCAGTCGAAGTGACACATTTCTGTTAAATTGATAATTTTTTCTTTAATATTTAACAAATTAGATAAAATAATATCGGCTAACATTAATTGGTATTTTATTGCTTTATTGTTATTATTTAAAAAAGACTTAACAATTTAATTTATTGTTTTATGTTTTAATTAATTTGCTCATAAATTATAGTGTAGTATATTAATTTTTTTTATCGGGTTATGAAATTGAATTATTTTTTATTGACGAATTATTTAAAATATTTACATATTATTTAATTATTTTGTATAATTTACGTGTTATAAATTTTTAATTAATTTTATTTTTAAGAATATATATACATATAAGTATATATATATATATAGTTCTAGTTTATTTTTAACATTTTCATTTTAATTAATACATTTTTAAATGAAATTTTAACACAGTTTAATATTTTTTGCTTAAATATTTAATTACTAATTATTGAAACATTATTTATTTATATTTAGTATTGTGTCTAAACATTATAGTTTTGAAATATGCAAGGATACAATTGTGAATTTATGAGTAAAACTCATGTGAATCGTGATAATATGACCCGTGGATACGGAAATGATTTTTCTTTAAACTGGAATAATCGACAGAATTATTCGCAGAATGTTGTACAAGCTGAAGGATTTATAGGAGGATCTTCTCTACCGCCGATTCCTCCTCCTCCATTACCTCCTCCACCATTACCGCCACCTGCATATATGAATTACAATCGACAAATGACGCCACAGTTATCTGTTGCAAGATTTCCTCATTCGCCGGTAATACAAACGACAAACAATACAATGTTTCTTTCCGATTCGACTTATTGTTATCCTGAAGCAAATATAAATGTTCAGCAGTGTACATCAACATCATCCTATCCACAGGAGTGTCATCAATTCCAGATGAATCGACCTCCATTAGCATCACCATCATCATATTTGTTATATAATAATCATTCATTGAATATATTACCGCAACAACAAACCGATGTAATCGAATTTCATCCAAATTTAAATATGAAAGATGGTTCTTTATTTGACTCTAAAGAACATAATAGCGATGAAAATTGGATTAAAAACTGGTTAAATAGTATTGGAAAATTTAGTTCAACATCAGAGTTAATTAAAAATGAACTGTCAAGTACTTCATCTTCAGAAATCAAGGTAATTAAAAAAAAAATATTTTATTTTTTTAACTTAAAAGTTTTAAAGTACATACTGGTACTTCAAAGAAAAAAATATTACTTGTGAGGTGTGTTTAAAATCAAACTTGTGTAATAAAAACTTTTTTAATGTATTGACTTTAACCAAAAAGTGGTAAGTGTTGATTGAATTGGTAGGTATATGGCCCATAACTCACCGGGTTGGTCTAGTGGTTAAACATGTCATCACAAATCAGCTGATTTGAAGTCAATAGTTGTAAGGTTCAAATCCTAGTAAAGCCATATTAACTTTTTATATGGATTTGAATACTAGATTGTTGATACCGGTGTTCTTTGGTGGTTGGTTTTCAGTTAACCACACATCTCAGGAATGGTCAACCTGAAGCTGCACAAAACTACACTTAATTTACATACATCCTCTGAAGTAATACCTTTTGGTAGTTCCAGAGGCTAAACAGAAAAGCAGAGGTATATGGCACATAAATTGCTACTCGATTTCGCCAACAGATGATCCCGCTTGTGTTTTGAATTAACAGGTTAGCCAATCACGTTAACTGTACTATCATTTTAACACACAAATTTTTTTCTACGGTATACTCTATTTCTGCTGGGAACACTTTACTTATTTTCTACAGCAATGAAAAACGAGGTAGCATTTGTGTGTTAGCTATTATTGTTTATATTGCCGTGTAGTGTTTGCAAGTTCATTTTTGCGTTTAAATTTAAAATATCTTGTTTATTGCTTGTTATAGGTATAAATTTTTGATAAAAAAGTCTCATAAAAGTTTATTATGTGATCCAAGTACTATAAACAAAACCTGTGTTTTGAACAAAACTTACGAAATTCTGCAGCGATCATTCATAACCTGTAATATTGAGTTGTCGATCTTCGTCTATTTTAGTTGACCACTATTGTAGACCAGATCCAAGGAAAAGACAAAAATTAAAATTATTCGAACATTGTTATACAAACTAAGCTTTTTGATTTATAAATAGTGTTGTAATGATTAGAGATTAGAAAGTACTGTGTAATTAATGAGATTTGTTAAAATAAATTTTCTCAGTGAAGAAGAAGGGACCAGCTATTTTTGGTGATTATACTTACACTGTATGTTTTTTTTTTATATTTTCATTTCTACTACATATAAAATATTGAAACGAATACAGTTTTTCTAAGAATAAAATTTTCTGTTATATGTATATCTCAGAATAAGTGTGATTATTCACTTGTTTGAGAAACATGTGCGATAAATAAACAAGATTTTCCTCTTCAAGATTATAATCCTCATATTCTATTTTACTAAATTATTACTTTACATTAATGATAAAAAATATTAACTTAGCAATATTGCTAAGTGGACTAATATGGACCGAAATATCCACTTTGATCATCCCTGAATCCATTTTGACTAGTTCTGTGACGTCTTTATGTATGTACATGTATTGCATAACTCAAAAAAGATTAGCTGTAGGATGTTGAAATTTCAGATTTAGGATTGTTCAAACACCTAATTGTACACCTCCTCTTTTGATTGCAATCAACTGAACCAGAAGTGTCCAACAAAGCCCAAAATCCCAAAAAATCTGGATTTTGTACTTTTTCTTAACTGGAGTAATAAGCTCTCTTTGAGAGCTTTTCAGCGATGTACCATAAGTGAGATCGCTATTTTCATTAGTTCTAGACTTATAGCCAAACAAAATTTTTACGTTTTACAGTAAGTAATTCAATAATAACAATAAATAAAAATAAAAAAATCGAAGTTATTTGTGAAATAAAATTTTAAGTGTGTATATGTAATTCAATAGGCATTATTAAATATGTGTATATGTTTAGCTTTGGTGAAACATCTGATTATTTAACAATAGTTAAAAATTATAATTTATAATCGTATTATTTTTGGATTTTCTAGTTTAATTTCTGTTTAATTTTATTTACATTGTAGTTAACAATGACTGAATGACTGAAAAATAGACCATCACAAGAACACTATAAAACATTCCTCTTCTTCAACGTGATTGAAATTGCTGACAGATATCTTTCTGGACAATTTCTCTGTGCATCAGTGAGAAGATGTGGAATCCACCTTATCCAACACTTTGCTGTATCTAGGAATGTTTGAAAACATTGTATGCATATGCCTAACACTTATGAATCACCTCTGATGAACCTTGGTGATGGTTTTGTGGTGAAGTCTGTATTGTGGAACTCGATGCAAGTATATTCACCAGATGTAAAAATTGTGCTGGACATGTGTTCCATACAATGGAATTTGCTGTAAGAGGAGGAGTATATTTTGGAACTTTTTTCAGACTAATCCCTTCTCGCAATAATCGATGCAATGTAAGACAAGGGTCAATTTAGTTATCTCTTGTGACTCCTGGTACTCTTTACAATTCACAATTCCTGATTGTATTCTTTACAAATCACAAAACTTCATACAAGGAAGTAAAAAATGGCCTCTTGTTAATTAAAGTATCTATTTTTTTTTGTCTGTTTTTCATCCAAAGCGCTTTTGCACTGATCATTGCTATTTCTTTAGCCTCCAGAACTACCATAAAGTACTACTTCAGAGGATGATATATCTGAATGTGAATGAGGTGTAGTCTTGTACAATCTCAGGTCAACCACTCCTGAGATGAGATGTGTGGTTAATTGAAATCCAACCACCAGAGAACACCGGTATCCTTGATCTAGTATTCAAATCCATACAAAAGTTACTGTCTACTAGGATTTGAACTTAGAACTATCGACTTTAAATCAGCTGATTTGCAGTGTCGTGTCAGCCACTAGACCAGCTCGGTGGGTGATCAGTATGGTGATCTTTTATTCTGATAACATAATGTATAAATCACATCAGGAAGCGGTAGATATTCTTATCAAAAGTTTAAAAAAATTACCAAGCATTTGAATCTTTCAATTCCTCTGTTTAGGCTTCGGAATACCGTAAGATACTACTTCAGAGTATGATATGTATGAATGTAAATGAAGTGTAGACTTGTACAATCTCAGGATGACCACTCCTTAGAAGTGTGGTTAATTGAAACCACAATAAAAATGATTTCTACTTTAAAATTTAGAAAAACTTTAAATTTATTCAATATGACAGCGATTGTATGTGAAAAAAGTTTTACGTGTTTAGCATATGACAAACCCCCATCTTCTTAAAATTTCAGCAACATTTTGGTCATTCCTTCCTGTAAGGGTTGGTCATATAAAAATTTGTTTCAAACAAAAGTTTTAGGTAATATTTAGAGGAGTAACTACCCCTGTAAGCAGATTCAATACTATGCTTATTAAGGGAGGTATGATCTTTTTTGTCTTTGAAACCCTATTTTTTTCTACCCCCTGGGCTGATGGTTGGTGATATAAAAAATTTTTACTTAAATAAGTTTTAGGCCCTCATCCAAAGAATAATAAGAACTTTAAACGAATTCAATATTTTACTTAATAAGAAAGTTATTGTGATGTTTTGTATTTTCAATAAAGCTCCCCCCATTCCCACCTACAAGGTCTGATTTTTCCCATTAACTATTTGACCGAGATTTTGGGTCATTATATTTTATGTATCAATTATTATGCATTAATTCAATTTCACTACAGGTGATAATTTTTTAATTTTTTTTTATAGCAATTTTTTCTTCTTTAAATGCAGTTTTGAAATATTTCTTGCAGGCTGTTATGAAGAATTCAAAACTGTTGTAAAATATATTAATTTTCGACTAATTTTAAACTTTCCATATAGAATGTATTTTTTCAAGAATTCAGTTTTATAATATAACTGGATTCAATTTTTAATGAACCTGTTACATGTCATAATTTCTTGCAATCTTAAGTAATGAATACGATTCCAGGCTTTAGCAATGTTAAAAAGCTTTTACCACAAGAGTTACATACTGAAATTTAAGGAAGATTTTTATTTTTTCGTAGTTAATATAATTTGATGATTAAAAGGAGAGGTAATAAATGAATTTTTTGTTTATTAATTTTTTTTAATCATTTACATATTAATGCTCCTCCTCTTAGACAGTGTAATATGCTGTCATATATATCATTTACGTAGTAATGCTCCTCGTCATAGACAGCGGTAATATGCTGTTTTATACATTGTTGATTCATTATTTAGGTGTAGTGCCTTCTTTTTGTTAAGTTTTTTTTTAAATTTCTGTATGTCCATTATATATTTACATTGAAAAGTTACAGGGATGAAGTGTATCTTTATTTTAAGTTGAAGTTTGTTATTTTTAGAAATAACTTTTTTTATTATAGATACATGAAGTCAAGGAAAAAGTTATAGAAATCAAAAAATTATTGTGTGAGCTGGAACATTTATCAAAATCATTGTCTGTTATGTATAAATCATTAGATGATGATGTATGGAAGTCAAGGTGTCTTGAAATAGAAGAGAAAAAGGTGAGTTTCAGTTTTACTCTAAATTTTTGTATGCTTTAATAAACTACATGAATAAACATATGAAGGCAAGCACATCTCCTTTATAAGCAATGTTTACACAAGTTCGGTAAATAAAGCAATGGGACTGGTTCAGAAAAACTTTTTATTTACAACCAAATTATACATGGACCTTTGAAATAGTTCCTTTGAAAAACCACACAACGCTTCACACGGTTTTCCCACTCTTCATAGCAATGTTGGAACTCAGAAACCAGAATATCCTTCTGATATATCTTCAGATGGTCGGTTACATTTTTTAAAAATCTTTTTACTGCCCCAAAATGGTGTCCTTTGAGATGTTTTTTTTAAAAGTCGGGAACAGGAAAAAGTCGCAGGGACTCAAGTCAGGTGAATAAGGAAGTTGAGAAACTACAGGAATGTTTTTTTTTCCAAACACCATTAATTGTGAGCAACATGATGCATTGTTATGATGCAGCATTCGGTTGTTTTTGATGGCTGGTCTCGCGGATATTTTCAAAAGAGGTGTACAGTGCACCCCTTAATTAAAAGATCAAGAATGAAACTCTTAAAATAAATTAATAACAAATGTCTTTCCCTAGGATGATATATTATTCATAGTACAATATTCAGGCAGCTGATTTTTGCAGGAATTTTTTTTTTTTTTAATGAAACTTTATTTAAATGAATGATTAATGATATTTAATACATTACTGCCAAATTGGCTAGCAAAAATTATCTGCAATCACCTTAAAAATAAATTATTGTAATTCATTTATTTTAACGAATTGCAACCATATGATTTTTAAGTGAATCATTTGAAAGATAATGATGTGAAGAATGTAAAAAAAAAATAGCTCTTATCAGCCGCAACCTTCAAGTTGCCAGGTTTAAAAAGGTACGTTATTGTTAATTATTTATGCTCATCATGTTTTTCAAAAAAATTCATACTAAATTGAAGTTTAATTTTTTGCTGTAGATGATACTCTGTTTCTTGTAAAAAAATTGGTCACAAGTAGTTGTTGCCCATTATTTGAATAATTACTTTCATTTTGTACGAGTGTGTTAACGAGAGAGAAGGAATGCACGTACTGTTTCATGTTGTAAACAAGAACGCAGTGTGTCTGTTATACTTGGTATGATTATTTTGTTTATCGAATAAAAACATTGACAACTAGTTTTAATTCAAATAATGGTAACCACTACTTGCACCCATTTTTTTTTTTACAGGCAACCGTTTGTTATTGTTTATATAAAAATTAAACTTCAATTTAGTATATAATTTTTTTGAAAAACACATTGAGTGTAAATAATTAACAGTAACATACCTGGCAACTTGGAGGTTGTGGCTGAGTAAGAGCTGGCAGCCATTTTTTTTTACATTCTTCACATAATTTTCTTTCAAATGACATTTAATTCGCTTAAAAAAACTAGTTGCTATTCGTTAAAATAAATTAATTACAATATATCTAATTAAAAGTAATTGGGGCTAATTTTTGCTAGACAGCCTGCAGCAGTGTATTAAATTATCATTAATCATAAATTGAGTTTCATTTAAAAAAAAAAAAAAAAAACATACCTGCAGAAGTCGCTGCTGGATTTTAGCCTATCAGTATGATACTAATACTTTGCTGCACTGTAGGGCATTTTTGAAATCTGATGCAGTCCTGTCTGTAGAGCTGAATTGCATCAGATTCTTTATTTTAAATTTGGGCTTAGTATATGGTAGTCTTACACCAAAAGTACATCTGTAGCTATGCCAGTCCGGGCAAGTCAGTAGCATTTGCCTGTACATACACACCTGGGTCCAGAGTTGCTAGAGAACTGGGTGAAGAAAACATACCAAAAGTAAATTATGACCTACCTACTTGTATTGTCATAGGAGTGATTGGAAAAGTTCATTTTTCCATGTTTTAACCGTTACTAAGCTATTATTGAGTAGCTAGATATAATACTTGGTTAGTTTGTTTGAATGATCAGGCATCATTAAAAAAAACTTCTCTTTGAAAAAAAAATTTGCTTTTTAATAAAAGTTTCTGGAATGATTAGTTATTGGCCATGAGTCAGACTTGAAGCGTTATTTTTAGAATATGTACGTTAAGACTTTTTCCACACTTAACTTTGTACCATATAAAAATTATATTCTGGTGTATTGCCCTCACTGTAGGTCAGAAAAAATTTTCTGCAATTTTTTTGAGTATAAATAAGAATGCCCTTTTATAACAAAATTAACAACTAATTTATGATTTAATTAAACTTAATCTACAGTGTGTTTTTAAAGTGGTTGGCTGACTATACTTTTTCAGATTCTACTTGTAAAACTAAACAAAAAATATCCTTAGGAAAAATGGCAATTTCTCCTTCATTCTTCTCCTGTCTGCCATTTTATTAATTTTTATATAAAATTTTATATCTCAGGTTCCGATAAACGAATGTCTATAAGTTAATTTAAAGTTTAGCAAAAATTAATTTAAATTAAGTTAATTTAATTAGCAAAAACTAGGACTTAAATTAATTTGCAAATTACAAATGGTGGCCATATTTATTTTTTCAATCTGTTATATCCCCCATAAATATTAGTTTTATCCAACTTTGTCATTTGCTAAAATATTAAGCCTTTCATTTTGAACAAAATTACATTTTAGTTTTTAAAATCGGTTAACAAATAATAGAGTTATGGGAGAAAATTCATGTTGTAATTTTGTGTCAAAATTATTAAGTCTGTTATTACCAAAAATTATTACTTAATTTGATACTAATTTACAGTACTAGAATTAACAATAAATAAGAACAATTGCTATTTAATGTAATTGAATGTATGGAAGTGGTGGACATGAAAACAGATACAAAAGTACAACATCAATTTTCTGCTGTAACTCTGCTATTTTTTAACAGATTTAAAAAAAATTTCACTTTGTTAAAAATAAAAGGTTAATATTCTAGTAAATAACATCAATTTTATAAAATTAATATTTACGGAGATATAACAGATAGAAAATAAACATAGCCACCATTTTGTAATTTTTGAAGGTATTTAAGTCCTGAATTTTTGCTAATTTTAAAACTTTATTACCAAGATGCTTATCAAATAATAATGTGATTCCTCTATCTGAACTTGGGATATAAAAATAACAAAATTTAAACAGGTGAACGAAGGAGAAATTGGTATTTTTCTTTATATTTTTTTTTAGTTTTACATGTAGAATCTGAAAGTGTAGAGCCAGCCCACCGTACATTATGTATTATGAATACCTCAGCTTTATTTTTGATTAACTTTCAAGTTATTTAATCTAGCTAGCAGTGGAAGTACAAGGGAAAATTTTTGTTATTTGAATGAATATTTGTGCTGTAATTTTTATAAATAAGTACATTTTCAAAAGAAACCTCCAGCATAATTTCCTTTCTTAAATAATTTGAAAATATGTGTTTCATGAAAAATAAAAATTTGTTTATGGAAAAAGCCGTGTTTCTTTGTCATAAGCTTTCTTTTAATTTAAATTATATTTATCAGTAATCTTTATAAACTGTTTAGTTACTGTCAATTTAGAAATTATGTGCCGTTTGAGTTTGAAACTTATAAATCTTAAGTATCCTCTTGATTTTGTCATATCAAAATTTATATAATTTTTTCTGCATTTGATGCTGATTAAACTTTTATGTTTAACTAATTATTAAGCTACGCTGTGGAAACAGAAAAAGACACTTTTTTTAATCTTTTTCGCCTAAATTTGAGTTTGATCTCTCATCATTAAATCACTGTTGCACTGATTTTGTTTACATTTTTACACATATGATAGTCTATATAATTAACTTATCTAACCTTAAATTTCAGAACTGTGTGTTAAATATGTATGAGCTGTTTGTTATTCTATTTGTTCAACTATTTATTTCATCTTAAGAATTATGCAACAGAGAAACAAGAGATATTTTTGTTTATTTATTGGATAGTAACGTAGAAATACATTCAAGGCTTTGTTTGTTGTTATTTTAAAATTATGATTACACTGATAAACATAAATTTTGTTTCCGAACATGCAGTACATGATTTTAATCCGGTTTTTGATGCTGAAAATGAATATAAACTCAGAATCTTTCTATCACCCACCATTTAAAAAAATTTTAATTAAGGGATTTTTTTTTCATTTTTCAACATATAATTAGCATTTTAAGCTCCTATATTATATTTTGTTAGCTCATTTTTTATTGTTTAATTTTGTTAACATAATGTGTGAGCAGTAAGTAAACAATATTAGACAAAGAATTAAATTGTATCATAATCACATATTATGATATCATATCTAATACTGAAGAGTGATCCTTCATGGAAAAGATTAATCGTGTCTATGTAGGTCAAAACATGTCTCTGAAAACATGGCTATGTTGTTTGTATCAAGCGCTGAATTTAGGAACGAATTAATTTCGTTCCGTCTTATTGCCGTCTTAAGTTTCTAACAGTGCAGTGTCATAATGCCTCAAAACTGTGTAAACAATGCGGATACCTTTTGTTATTTATGTGGTGAGTTTACTGTGAAATCAAATAGAAAAACCATACACCTTTAATTAAAAAAGTGTATCATTTGTACTTACAGTATAAGATTGCTGATCAGGATGACAAGATGCGGGCTTCTCATATAAGTATGCACTAATCATTTTGTACATTTCACTGGTCAAAACACTGACAAAAAAAAAGTAATTTTTTGTTGTTTAAGAGGATGACTGAAAGGTACACGGAAGAGTTTGTTGTTTGGTGTACCTATAGTTTGGTTTGAACCAAAGGATCATGTAACCGATTGCTACTTTTGTTTACAAAGTATGTATGGAATTTCTAAAAAAATCTAAATGTACTATAATAATATGCTTCGTTACATTCTGTGATCAGCCCTGTATCTCACATTGAAATTTTTCTGGTTCCTGAGCCGCCTGTGAAGTATGATTCAAAAGCAGCGATGAATCTGGCACTACTGAAGAAGACAACAGTACTGATTTTGATTTTGAATTTTCTTTCAATAAGGCGAATCTTATATCGCAAGATGAATTAAATTACTAGTTATGGATATAAATTTATAAAAAAATCAAGCTGAACTGTTAGCATCAAAACTGCAAGATTTACTTTTAAATTTACTTTTAAAAAAATACAAAAATTTCAGGCTTTCAAAGCCAACAAAAAGAACTTTCTCAATACTTTATCGAGGAAAATAATTTGGTTTATCACACAAATAGTGGTGAGTTTATGTTGCACTAAGGACAAGTTCATAAACCTGAGGACTGGTGCTTTTTCATACATTCATCAAAGTATAATTTAAAAATCGGTTCTACTACATGACAGTAACAAATATCCTTCGATACCGATCGCTTACATTATTAATTTCAAAGAGACATGAGATGTACTGAAAGATGTTCTTGAAAAAGTTAAGTATAAGAAACAGCTGGAACGTATGTGGTGATTTGAAAGTTTTTTAGGCTATACTAACTGCACGCCTAAAAAATGTACATTTTTTTTCTTTGCGAACAGGGCAACCAAGCTTGGGATAAACATTATGTTACCGAAGAGTAGAAGAAGCAAGACAGCTAACTCCAAATGGAAAAAATATTAGATTTTTTCCTACATGAGGCAGAAATTTCTCATTGTAAGCGAAGGAAAAATTAAAGAAGGGATATTTGTCGGTCTTCAAATAAGAGAGTCAGTAAAAGATGTACTTAACTTGATGTTAAGTAATGTAGAAAGTGCAGCTTGGGGGTTCATTTAAAGACGTTTGCAAATATTTTTTCAGCAACAAAAATCAGACAATTACCATAATATTGTTAATTGATTACTTACTTCATACAAAACTATGGGGTATAATATGTCTTTGAAAGTACATTTCCTTCTTTACTTAACATCTGGATTTTTTCCCAGACAACTTAGGAGATGTAAATGACAAACACTGTGAACGTTTCCACCAAGACTTTTCAGTGATGGAAAGCCGCTTTAAAGGGAAAAGAAATACTAACATGCTAGCCTATTAATGTTTGACATTAATTTGGGATGCGTCAGAGGCTATGTAAAAAAAGAAAAGCATCAGCGGAATCATTCTAACACATGTATGACAGTGCAAAACTATAAATTTTACAGATTTTAACTATATTTTCCCTTAATTTTTTTTTGAAGCATAATTTATTTAAAACTAAAGGTGATAGAAATATTTATTTAGAGATCTGTTATGTACGCAAAAAAGCAATTGAAGAAACGGTATCACACTTAGTGAAACATTAAACAAACTTTTTTTTATCAGTATATCATATTTTCTTTAAGTTATCAAGTTTCTTTAAGTTAACTTAATATTCATATTAAGTTAAGTTATCGATAAATAAATTGAATTTTTTTAATATAATTTTATGTATAAATGACAATACAAATGCTTGAAAATAAAGTGACGTCTTGAGTATTGAAAAGAGTATAATGCTGGTTCACACACTGCATAAGCAATAGATGAAACTGTTGTTAAATTTGGTAGGAGCTTTTGCTTTAAACACTGTGCATTGTAAAATTTCACGCTATAAAATTTTTTTTTTTTTTGTATTCAAGATATCATTACATAGCAACAAGTTACAAGCAGGTGAAGTAATAATGGAGCGAATAAAAAATGTAACGAGTAATAAATAAGTATGTGTGATTATATTGAAAAATAAATAAGTTATTAATTTATTAATAAATAGTTTTTATTCCTTTACTATTGAATGGCCTTGTTATTAGATTAATATTTGCTTTGTTTTTTAATAAATCAATAAACCGAATTAATTTTGTTACAGAAAAAGCTGTCAGATCGTTTAGGATCATTGGTTAAAAATAAGGAGTTTCTCATTAAAGTCGGGCAAAATCTTAAAAAAAGGAAAAAGAAAAGAGAACGTCAAAAAAGAAAACAAGATGAATGGAAACGAGAGAAAATGGAGAAGAGTGTAAGAAGGCAACAACTCCATCAAAATATTGATAAATGGCTTGAAGATATGCAAGATAGTGTTGAACGAGGAAGAAGAGTAAGTTATATGAATAAAAAAAAATCAGTTTCGGCATGTCGGAAGCCAGAGGTAGATTTCACCAGATGCTAAGTAGGGGATAAAAAAGATTTTCATCCTAAAATAAAGAAAAATTTCAAATTTACTCAATACAACAATGGTTACATGTAAAAAAAAGTTTCACATGTTTAATGTACGACGTCTTCTTACAATTCCAGCAAAATTTTGTGGTCATCCCTTGTCATAAGGGTCAGGTCTTATCAAAAATCTTTTGGACAAAAGTTATAGGTAATGTTAAGAACACTTTAAACTGATTCAATACTGCGTCTATTTAGGGAGGTATGATTTTTTGTTCTCAAAACCCCATTTTTTACACCCCTTGGGCCAAATAGTCTGTAAATCAAAAAACTTTACTTTTTTTTTTCTTTTTTCTGTTTAGCCTCTGCAACTGCCTTAAGGTATTATTTCAAAGGATGAATATGAATGAAGTGTAGTCTTTTACAATCTAAGTTCGATCATTTACTGAGAAGTGTTGTTAATAGAAACCCAACCACCAAAGAACACATGTATCCTTGATCTAGTATTCAAATCTGTATAAAAGTAAAACTTTTACTAAAATTTGAATCTTAGAAACTCTTGACTTTGAAATCTGTTTGATTTGCAATATTGTGTTAACCACTAGTCCTGCCCTGTGGGCTCAGAAAACTTTACTTAGATGCATTTTAGGCCCTTATCCAAAGAACAGTAGGAACTCTTTAACAAATTCAATATTTTACTTAATAGGTAAGTTATAGTGAATTTTTTTTTTTTTGTAAATGCTCCCCATGGTTTGATTTTGCCCATTAATGAACAAGACTGAGATTTTTTTTTGTTTTATTTTATGTATCAATTTGAAAGTGATTGATGCATAATTACCGCAGTTATCATATCAACCAAAAACATTTTGGTCATTCCTTGCCATAAGAGTTGGTTATATCATAAATTGTAACAGATAAAAATTTTAGGTAATGTGTAGAGGACCTATTTAAACCAATTTGATACTGTATGGAATTAAGGGCATTACAATATTTTTTGTTTTCAAAAGCTTCTAAACTTTTCTTCTCGTACTGTGATCGTCCAAGTTTTTTCACTTCTGTATGAAGCTATGCTCCAAACATATACTTGCAGAAATATTTAAATTCATTTTTGATGTAAACAAATTACATTTCTGACTGTAAGTTTGTTTCGTCTGTGCTGTTCAGCATTTTATATCACTCCTGCTTCGTCATCTTTAATAATTCTGCTTCCCAAATAAAAAAATTCTTCTACCACCATATTCTTTTCTCTTCCTATTTTTATGTTCAGCGATCCATCTACATTATTTCTGCTACATTTCATTTCTTTTGTTTTGTTCTTGTTTATTTTTATGCGGTAGTGCTTGCGTAAGACTTGATCCATGCCATTCATTGTTTTTTCTAAATCTTTTTTCTCTCTGCTAGAATTACTATATCATCAGCAAATCCTAGCATCTTAATCTTTTCACCTTGCACCATTACTCCGGGTCTAAATTGTTCTTTAACTTCTGTCTGTTCTTTAACTAGTTTTGTCTATAATAATTTTTGATACGATCAACCCTTAGAGCAAGGGATGACCAAAATGTTGCTGGAATTGTACAAAGAGAGGACTTCATGTGACAGTTTTTTTCATAAGCAACCATTGTCATATTCAGTAAACTTGAAATTTTTGTTAATTTTTTAAGGTAGAAATTTTTTTTTATCCCTTACTTAGCACCGGTGAAATCTACCTCTGCCTTCTGGCCTGCTGAAAGGGATTTTTTCAATTTTGGTTTGCAGATGTTACAATATTAAATTTTAGTAAGAGTTATTATTGGAAGGGGGGGGACAAAAATTGTTTCCTTGATTTTAGTGTTATTAACACCAGGAAAATTTTCCTTCAATCAAACTCCAGCACCATTACCCATTGCCTTAACAACATTTTTTTAAAGTCCTAATTTTATATGAAGTGAGATGATTTTATGCATTTGTTGGTGTATTTATTCTCTCTCTTACACAACACACTGCATACAGTAACTGTAAATCACTAGAAAAAACAGAATAAAACCACGTTGTGTAAATATGTAGCAAATGTTTTGGTGATAATGGTATGGATTATATAAAGTGTCATTACATGACTAAGCAAACTGCTGCTTGGTGATACATTAGGGAATGAATCATCTTATATTGCAGCTATTGTCGTAGTAATTGTAAGTTTGTGCTTATCCCTCTGTTTGAAATAATTTAACATTTTTGCAAATGTTAATTATCACTAAAAACAAAAGAAAATAAAATTTTATTATATAAAAAAATGACATCTAATATAATAATACTTCTCTTAGCATAAATGTTATGTTAGGAACAAAATAAATCCTTTGTACGCCTGAAAATGTGTTTAGCTGTAATATCAAATTGTACCCAGTAATGCTTAATAAAGCTAGTTAGTTACTTGCATTTCCTTTCTTCAAATTTTACATTAAAATATTTCTTTCACTGGAGAGTTATAAGTGGCAAACCTTTCTGTTTTCGTATAAAAAGGTTACTGCTTTATGCATATAATATTAAGATGCTAACAAGACAGCAAATTATCTTGGTGGGTAGATCATATTTTTTACCACTCAAATCCCTTTTCCTTACCCTGATTACACTGATAAACATAATTTTTGTTTCCTGACATGTGATACATGATTTTAATCTGTTTCTTAATGCTGAAAATGTTATACATTCTGAATATTTCTTTCACCTACCATTTTTGAAAAATTTTTTAATTTTCATTAAAGGATTGTTTTTAATTTTTCAACAAGTAGTTAGCATTTTAAACTCCTATATTGTATTTTGTAAGCTCATTTTTTATTGTTTAAATTTGTTAACATAATTTGAAAGTTATAAACAATAATAGACAAAGAATTAAATCATATCGTAGTCGCAAATTATGTCATCATATCTATAATACTGAAGCGTTAGCCTTCATGGACAAAATTAATCGTATCTGCGCATGTCAAAACATGTAGCTGAAAACACAGCCATGTTGTTTGTATTAAGCGCTGGATCTAGGAATAAATTAATTTCGTTCAGTCTTATTGCCATCTTAAGTTTGTTAATGGTGCAGTGTCATAATGCCTGAAAATTGTGTAAGTGATGCAGATGCCTTTTGTTATGAATGTGGTGAGTTTACCATAAAATCAAATAGAAAAAACATAACACCTTTAATTAAAAAGGATATCATTTGTAGTTTCAGTGTAAAATTGGTGATTAAGATAAGATGGGGGCTCCTCATATAGTATGCACTAATTGTTATGTATATTTAAGAGGATGGTCGAAAGGTACATGAAGGGCCTTGTCATTAGGTGTACCTATGGTTTGGCATGAACCATTGGATCATGTAACCAATTGTTACTTTTATTTAAACTGTGTGTCGAAAAATCTAAACATACTATAAAATATCCTTCATTGTGATCTGCAACCAGGCCCAATCAGGCCTGTTCCTCACAGTGAAATTGTTCCAGTTCCTGAGCCCCCTGGGAATGTATATTTTGAAAGTGGCGATGAAGAATCGGGTGGTACTGAAAAAGATAACAATGATTTTCATTTTGAATTATCTTCCAATAAGCTACATCTTATATCACAAGGTGAATTAAATTACTCGTTTAGGGATTTAAATTTGACAAAAAATTAAGCTGAACTGTTAGGATCAAAACTGGAAGGTAGGAATTTACTTTTAAAAAAAATACAAATATTTTGGGCTTTCGAAGCCAACAAAAAGAATTTTCTCAGTACTTTGTCAATGAAAAGATTTTGGTTTATTGCACAAATATTGATAAGCTTAGAACAAGTTCATAAACCTGAGGACTTTCACCTTTTCATAGATTTGTCCAATTATAGTTTAAAAGTGGTTCTGCTACACAATGGTAACAAATATTCTTTGATACTGATCACTTATGGTGTTAATTTGAAAGAGACATATGATGTGACGAAAGACGTTCTTAAAAAAAATAAATTATAAAAAACATAGCTGGAACATAAGGAAAGTGGTGATTTGAAAGTTGTAGCTATTTTGTTAGGCATGCAGTTAGGCTTTACAAGTACATGTGTTTTTTTTGTGAACAGGGCAGCCGAGTTAGGGATAAATATTGTGTTACTAAAGAGTGGAAGTAATGAGACAACTTAAATCCAAACTGGAAAAATATTATTTAAAAGCCCTTATTGAACCCAAAACATAATGTTTAATCCCTCTCCATCATCAAGTTAGGACTAATGAAAAATTTTGTAAAAGCAATGAAGAAGGATATTCTTGGATTTCTGTACATCAGACAGAAATTTCTGAATATAAGCAAAGGAAACGTTAACGTTAAAGAAGGAACATTTGTTGGCCCTCAAGTAAGAGAGTCAGTCAGATTATGTTATTTAAGTTGACGTTGAATAATGTATAAAGTGTAGCTTGTGCTTCATTTAAAGACGTTAGCAAAAATTTTCTCAGCAAACAAAAATCTGACAATTACCATGATACTGTTAATTGAGTTCTTACTTCATACAGAGCTATGGGATATAATACATCTTTGAAAGTACATTTCCTCTACTCGCATCTGGATTTTTTCCCAGACAACCTCAGATACATAAGTAATGAACATGGTGAACATTTCCACCAGGACGTTTGGTGATGGAAGGCCGCTATAAAGGGAAATGGAGTACTAAAATGCTAGCTGTTTACTGTTGACATTAATTCAGAATGTGCTTAGGCTATTTATAAAAGAAAAGCATTACTGAAATCATTCTAATATATGTATGGCCATCCAAAATTATAAATTTTACAGATTTTAACTATATTTTTACTTAATTTTTTTTTAGAAAAATTGTATTTACCGTTCTGTAATGTATACAAAAAAGCCATTGAAGAAGTGGTATCACAGTTAGAGAAACATTAAAAAAAGTTTTGTTATCTTCTGTTCTGTAGGAGCATGTCTGACTCTTGTAGATGTATTTTTGAGAGAAAAGGGGAATATTGTTGTAAGAACAAGTGCATCCTTAATGTTATCTGGTGATATTTAATTCCTCTTAAAATAAAAGTTTTTTTAAAAGCTTTGGTTTTTTTTTTAGGTGATTTGATAAATTTTTGTACTATTTACCAAATTACACGTCTTATGCACTGATTATTAGTTTTTCTCCAGCAAATTTATTAGAATAAAATTAAGCAAATGCTTCTAACTAAAAAATAAGTTTTTGATATGAGATCACCATACCCACATCCCAAAAGAAATCCTATAAGAGGCAATAAGCAACTTAAACATTTGGAATGAATATATTTTTTACATTTTGATATAGAAAACATCGGACTTAGAAAAAAAAATAATGGCATCATTTAATGTTCTTCACAGCCTGTTAAAAAAAAACTTCTGTACCTTTTCAAATTCCTCAGTGATGAAACACTAAAATTAATAAAATTTTATTTCATTAATAATCTTTGATATTTTTTCTTCTTTTTTTTTTATTGAATTGTTATTTATTATAAAATCTTTTTTACCATAAGAGGTTAATAATTATTAATAAATAAATACATTAAAATTTAAAAAAAGGAGAAGACTGATTTGAACTGATTTGCCTTACCCTTGTAAGAGCCAAATATTTCATTATATTTGACTGTAACTCTGGAGCTAATGAAAATGAGTACCACTTATATTGTTGAAAAGCTCTCAGTGAGGGCTTATTACTGCAGTTAAAAGTCCTAAATCCAATTTATTTTTTTGATTTTAGGCTTTTTTGGACACTTAGTTCAGTCAATTGCAATCAAAAAGGGAGGTGCACAACTAGATGTTACATCAGTCCTAAATCCAACATTTTAACACCCTATTGCTAATCATTATTGAGTTATGCGAGATATGTACGCATATATAGATATCATGCTGAAACTAGTTAAAATGGATTCAGGGATGGTCAAAATAGATATTTAGATTGAAATCTTTACTTTGTACAAGGAAGTAAAAAGGTACCTGGAGTTGAAGGAGAAGAAATCAACCATTTAAAAAGCATTGAAATTTAAAACTGTCATTATAAAGCACTTTGAATTATGATAATCCGAACAACTTAACTAAAGTTGCAGCCATTTAGTGAGTTAACCCTCCATTTTGGGGGGGGGGGTGTTCAGGGGGTGCAGTGATGTCAAACTGAAGAATAAATAAATTTTGTTTTATTTTGTTAAAAAGTTATTTAAAAAAAAAAAAAACTGTACCTCATGAATAGTATGAGGTCTGTAAATAAAATAATGAGACTGGTACAGAAAAACATTTTATTTACAATTGAATTTTACATGGACTCTATCACCTTTGAAATAGTTTCCTTGGGAAGCCGTGAAACACTTCAAATGTTTTTCCCACCCTTCATAGCAGTGTTGGAAGTCAGAAATTGGAATATCCTTCAGATGGTTGGTTATATTTATTTTTTCTTATACTGATTGAAAATTATGTCCTTTGAGGTGTTTAGTCAGGAGCAGGAAAAAGTCACAGGAACTCAAGTTAGATGAATAAGATGGTTGAGGAAGTACAGGAATGGTTTTTCTTTGCCAAAAACTAATTAATTGAGAGTGCACAGTGACAAGGTGCATTGTCATGATGCAGGAGCATCCAGTTGTCTTTAATGGCTGGTCTCATGCAGGCAGCTCTCTTCCCTTCTTTCAAGAATTTCTCTAAATATAATGATTTACAGTCTGTCCTGTAGGCAAAATTTACTTATGAACAACACCATTACTATCAAAGAAACAAATTAGCATGATTTTGATTTGCTCATTTTTGCTTTTTTGGGATGCAGTGAGTTTGAAGTATGCTCTGGCTTATTGTTTCTGGGTTGTACTCAAATATATCCTAGATTCTTCACCAGTAATTACATTTTTTAGAAATTCAGGGTCTGATTCAATTCACCCTAGAAGATATTGGCACACTTCCACCCTGTTGTTTTCCTGTTCAAAAATGTAAAACATTTTTTTGAGACCAATTTTGCACAAACATTTATCATGTCCAATTTATCAAAATTTGATGGACTGTGGTACGGTTCAAATTAAATTGTTACCCAATCATTCTGACAGTTAATCGCAATCGCCGATTGTATCATATCAAGGTTCTGATTTGCTTAACATTGTTGTCACTTTTTAACATTAACAGTAAAGTGTAGATCGTCCACAACTGATTCCTGGCCATTTGAAAATGCTTTAACACCTAAAAACTTGGGCTTGTGATGGAGCATCATCTTCATACATCTTTTTCAATTTTGGAAAGGTTTCAGTAGCATTCTTACAGAGTTTAACGCAAATCTTGATTTGCATACTGTTGCTCATAATTAGTGTTGCTCATTTTCGTAACGTACAGCAAAAACTCGTTTGATGAAAAGTTTGTTTGTCTCGCATGACAACAATATACTAAAAATATTAATACTTATTGTAAATAAGCTGTTCATATAACCATATAGTAACTTTAAAGTGTTACCACTTGGGCTACCAAAGAAAACTAGTCTCATTACTTTATTCATAAACTTTGTACATAGTATACAAAATTTTACTGGTAAATAGTGGAGTTACTTTTGTTTTTATTGATTGTTAATTGAAATAATTAATAATAACAACAGCAGGAAGATTACTCTATTGACTAATTATGTTTTTTTTTTCAGGAGGAAGAATTGAAAAGAGAAGCTGATTGTGTTTTAGCTGATGTAACACGCAAGAAATCTGAAGCTAAAAGACAAATAGCATTGTTATCTGAATTACTTAAGTTACGTCAAGCAAGAGTTACCGCATTAAAAGCTACTGGAAAGAATGTGTCGCAGCAGCAAACTGAAGCATTTATTAGTGTTATCGGTTAGTTTCAATTATAGCTTATTACTTTTTTTTTTTTAACTTGCTGAGTTGTAACAGGCTATACAAGTTGTTCATTTTAAGTGTGATCTTATAAACTATAATGTGATTTTATAAGCTATAATGTGAAACTGTAATGTGTGATTTTATTGTTATCTTATAAACTATAATTGACATAAAGGACGTAAAATGGGGAATTTTTTCTCAATTTTTGAATCATTACAGATATCCTACTAGCATGTCTGAATTTTTCCAATGTGGCAGACAACTTCATTTTTTTAATTGAAAATGTATGATTTTTAAAAAAATTCAGATATGATACATAATTGTAAGAAATTTTTATTCTTGGACATTTTTTCTTCATTGATTTAGGAGCTACACCACTTCCTTCAGTTGTTCCTCACAAGTGAAAAGTAATTTTTAGTTTCGGTTAACAATTTGTTTCATAAATCATACTATAATATAGTTATTTTGGCAATTTGTGGTTTTTTTGTAACTATTTACGAATAACAAGATTAGTTTAGAATTTGGGCCGCTAATATCAAGCATTATAAAATTGATAAGATGAAAAAATATTTAGTTTAATTAAAATTAACCCTCGAAGCAGTGAATACATCACTTCTAAAATGCCATATAATTTTGCACAACACATAGTATTTTTCCTAAACTTATGGCATTTTAATGATATTTACCCTATCAGGCCCATTATATACCAAATTAAATAGAAAATTTCAAACAATATTGTTAAGTTTATCGTACTCGTTTCTCAAACAAGTGAATAATTACAGTTATTCTGAGAAATACATAATGTAAAATGTCAATAAACATTGACATTTTAGAAGTGATATATTCACCGCTTTGAGGGTTAACTTTAATAAATAGAAGAAAAATTATTATTTTTTTAAAATTTCACCTCCAGAATCCAATTAGCTTTCTGTTATTGATTGTGGTCTAATAAGAAACTTAAAAATATGCTCAATATAAAATATAACTCTTCCAATAATGGACTTAACCTGGATAAATTTTCACTCATTTTATATGCCATCCAAAAAAAAAAAAAACAAAATAAAATGGTAAAAGAATCATAAGTTTTAACCGAATATCATTATAGACACATATGTTTTGATGTATTTATATAGAGATAATTATGAAATCTATAAGGAGACTTGTAGATAAAATAACTGCTAAGTAAATTATTATTGAGAAATAATTAATGAAAAGAATTTAATTACATTTTTATGTACACGATAAACTCAGATGTAGAAAATAAATTTTATTTTTTTTATTTGTAGTTATCTACATAGTAATATTGTTTTTTTTTTTTAGTCTTCAAGATCTGCAGTTGATTTCTGAAGGTATTTGTTTTTTTTTTTTTAATGAAACTCAATTTAAATGAGTGATTAATGATAATTTAATATATTAATGCTGGGTTACATAGAAAAAATTAGCCGCAATTTATTGTATTGTATTGTAATCCATTTATTTTAACAAATTACAACTATAAATTTTTTTTTAAGCTTATTAAATGTCACTTGAAAGAAAATGATGTGAAGAATACTAGAAAAAAAAATGGTTGCCAGCTCCCAACCAGCCAGTCCTCCAAGTTGCAAGGGATGTTTTATTTATGCTCATTGTATTTTTCAAAAAAATTATATACTAAATTGAAGTTTAATTTTTTCTGTACATGATATCATGTGGTTGCCTGTAAAAAATGGCCGAAAGTAGGGGTTGCCATTATATGAAACAAAATTAATTGTCGACATCTATATTTGAAAAACAAAATAAACTTAATATATGTATAACATTTGCGCTGTGTTCTTGTCTACAACATGAAGCAGCACGTGCATTCCTTCTCTCTCATTCACACTCATCCAGACTGAAAGTAATTAGTTCAAATCATGGCAACCACTACATGCAGACTATTTTTTTTACAGGCAACTGTGTGCAGAAAAAATTAAACTTCAATTTGGTCTATAATTTTTTTGAAAAACATGATAAGTGTAAATAATTAACAATAACATACCTGTTTACACCTAAGAGGTTGTGGCTGACTGAGAACCAGCAACCACAGCCCACTGGGCTGGTCTAGTGGTTAACTTGTCATCGTAAAATCAGCTGATTCAAAGTCGAGAGTTCTAAGGTTCAAATCCTAGTAAAGGCAGTTACTTTTATTCGGATTTGAATACTAGATCATCGTTGCTAATGTTCTTTGGTGGTTGGGTTTCAATTAACTACACATCTCAGGAATGGTCGACCTGAGACAGTACAAGGCTACATTTCATTCACATTCATACCTATTCTCTGAAGTAATACCTTATAGTGGTTCCAAATGCTAAACAGGAAAGAAAGAACCATTTTTTTTTACGTTCTTAAGCCAGCAACCATTCTTTTTTTACATTCTTCACATCATCTTCTTTCAAGTGACTTCTAATTCAATTAAAAAAAAAATTTGTAGTATCCTTTAAAATAAATTAATTACATTGTATTTAAATTAAAGGTAATGCGGCTAATTTTTGTTAGCAACCCAGCAGTAATGTATTAAATTATCATTAATCATTCATGTAATTCAAGTTTCATTAGAAAAAAAAACCAAAAACCTGCAGAAATCAACTGACTGATCTTAGGTTGTTATAGGAAATCTTTAATTTTTATTTAAATAAATTGATGGAAAGATTTTAACATTGAGATTATATGTTATTTGTTTCAGAACGTTTGAAATCACTTTGGACCAATCAATTAAAAGATTATATGTTAGAAGAGCAAGGGTTAAAGGTGATGCTAAATGAAGCAGCCGTTGAAGAAAAGAATAGTGAAGATTTAAGAAGGAAAGAAGCACTTAGTGAGTGGGAGGTGACACTTTTTGGTGATAATAAAACAACAGAATATCAGCCCCATGATTTCATTGAACTTGTAACAGTTAGGTATGCAAATAATTGTTACTATAGTTAATAGCTTGCATTTCAGATTTAAATATCAGCTCTTACCATTAATAGTTGAAGTGTTTGTGCTGAAAATAAAATTCATTTAAAAAAATTAAGCAATTTTAAAAATTATGTATTTTTATTATTTAGAAGAATCGCAGAAGAACACAGAGAAAGATTTTAAAAAAAATTACGACAGATGGCAGAAGATTGAAGTCTCTAAAGAGGTGTCCATAGGTGGCCAAGTCAATAAAAAGAATAAAAAATTAGAACTTGTGAGAATAGTCAACACCTTTCACTGAAATCCAGCAGCAGCATGATTTCATGAAATCAGCATGAAATCGTGCTCAGCATGATTTACATCTAATTTTTGACATTTTTTGGGCGGTTTTTTTTATTTTTGACCCCTAAATCGAGCCAACCCAGACAAACTAACCCTGGGATCGGATTCAGCGATCCCAAAAGCATATATATGGTAGTTTCATTATTGGATCAAACATTTTTTTTGCAAGTGGATCTGTAACACTTTCAGAGTTTTTACTCCATCTTCAGCTGACCAATTTTTATAAATTAAAGCATAATTAATAATTTTATTTGAACTGTATCTGATGGAGCTAAATAACTGTTTTTAAATAACATATATATATATTACATACATAGAGAGCTAAATTTTGTGTACAGAGGATACGGACTACAAGAAGTTTAATTTAAATAAATGGATTATATGTATAACACACACACATATATATATATATATATATAATGTAACAATCATTTTATTGATTGTTTGTTTTATTGTTTCAGGAAACAGTGGGATCAATTTATAGTGGATGAAGGTACTGTAATGTCTTCGGGTATACCAACAGGATGGGTTATTCCAGTGAAAGCCTCTAATTCTGATTGGATAAAACACAATAAAAGAAACTGCAACTGATAGATAACATATTACTTATATACACATTCCTATAATACCATTGATATGATTTTGCATTAACGTTTTTCTTTCTATGTACATTTTTTTTTTTAGCAATCTAGTTTGTTCATAGATATATTTTGTATTATTAATATTTGAATTACTTATTAAAATTATATTAGTTTTATTTATTTTATTCTTTTTCTTTATTTCTTTTTGCAAATGTCCCAAAAAAACCTTTTCATATTTGGGTTTCTGTAACTTAAATAGTTACAGGGACCCTGGATGCAGACTTTGATCCCCAAGATTGAACCTTGGCTTGAAAGAAGATCTGGCAAAGTGAATTTCCACCTGATGTAATTTATGTCAGGACGTGTGGGGTATTTGGCAAGTATCTACATAGGTTTCGAATTAAAGACTCCTCGAGCTGTACTTATTATGGAGAGAAAGACAACAAGCCAAAACACTTTTTTTGCCTACCAACAATGTTGGAGACAGGATAGGGAAGCCTCGGGACTGGCCTGAACAGAGCCAAAAACTATTGTTGCTTATGTCCTTTCTAGTCAACAAAACCGGGATATTTTAGAGAAATACGTAACAACGATTCTCAGAGTAAAGAAGTAAAGCAACAGGAAAGGAATGCAGATTAGATGGCTTTAGAAGTCATTGTACCGCTAGGAAACGAACACCTTAAAAAGTCCTGCATACAGGTGATGAACAGGGTTGGAAAGCAAAGAGGTTAAGGATAGTCCCCTGCGGAATTATCATTCGTTCATGTTTGTGCGGATGGTAATGAGGCATGGAGACTTCAGATCCCTGGAGCTCAAAGGCATTTCCTGGAGCTGTGTATTGCTTAATTGCGGATCTGGCCCCAGAAGTGGGAAGGAATGAGATGGTTAGATTTATTTGGTAGGGTGTAGGCGTACATACATCATTAATAACATCTTGCGAAACCTGTTGCAAATCTGACACTGCTCTCTTGGGGGTATATGTAACTGGTATTCCCCCACCTCATTAAAAATTAAAAAATAGTTGCAGGAATTTGTAAACAATGGTAATTAAATACATTTTAACACAATAACTGCCATAATTTTGTGCCAACCACTTTCAAATTGATGCACAAAATATAATGACCTAAAATCTCAGTCAAGTTTGTTAATGGGCAAAATCAAACCAGGCGGTGACTTTTTCAAAAAAACAAAATATTTGTATAACTTTATTATTAAGTAAAATATAGAATTCATTTAAAGTTCCTACTATTCTTTGGATAAGGGTCTAAAACTTATCTAAGTAAAGTTTTTTTATATCACTGAGAGCTGGAAAAAATGGGGTTTCAAAGACAAAAAAAACCCATACCTTCCTTAATAGACACAGTATCAAATCGGTTTAAAGTAGTTGTTAGTCCACTAAACATTATCTAAAACTTTCTTTTGAAACAATTTTTTTGACTAACCTTTACATCAAGGGATAACCAAAATGTTGGTGGGATTGTAAGAAGCTTGTCTTGTCGTATGCTAAACATGTGAAACTTTTTTCACATGCAACCATATTGTCATATTGAGTAAATTTTAAGTTTTTCTTAAAAATAGGGTTTCAAGGACAAAAAGAATTTTACCTCCCTTAATAGGCACAAAATAAAATCGGTTGTTAGTGGTTTAAGTCCTTGTGGTTGTTCCCTCCTTAGCACCATTGAAATCTACCTCCGCCTTCTAGTGTGCTGAAGGGGATTTTTAACTAATTGTAAGAGCTCCTCTGAGCTTACAATTAAAACTTATAGTGGTACCTAATAACTAATTTAAACTAATAGTGGTAAGAAATGTAGAAATTAGATAGAATGTTTTTTTTGAGATCACCAAAAAAATTGAAATGGAATTTTTTTTTTTTACTTCTGTACTTTTAAAAAAACTGTGTGTTTGAACATCTCTTATACCATAACCATACCTATAAACTTTATTCTATATTTTTATTAAGAGATAGGTTTATAGAAATATTTTAACCCTTTGTGCCCTGAAAAACTTTTACTAATCTATACCTCAACATTTTTGGCCTGCAATGCAGAACATCACCATATTGCACACACCTCTAATTGATTATTATGTAGGCTGTTCTCATAGCTCTCTTGGTGGAGAGCCTTTAGGGCAAGGAATGACTGAAATGTTGCTGGAGTTGTAAGAAGATAGGGCTTGTTGTATGCTAAACATGTAAAAAATTTTTCACATGCAACAACCATTTTTGTATTGAGTAAATTTGAAATTTTTCTTAACTTTAAGATAGAAATCTTTTATATCCCCTACTTAGCACCAGTGAAATCTACATTTACCTTCTGGTGTGCTGAAAGGGATTTTTTTTTTTGTTATATTTGATCTGTGTTGTGTTTTTAATTTGTTGGCTTAAATAGGTCTCTGTGGGCCATGAGATTCAATTAATTTTTGAGTTATTTAATGTTTCTATCATAATCTTTCTGTTTTTCTTTGCTCTCTTCAATCCAATTTTCCAATTTGTCCTGGTCTGATATTCGTTGAACATATTGTCCTCACACATACACACACAACTGAACTAATGTGTTTGTGTGAAAAACAAATTAACAACCTCTGAGGAGAGATGATTATTTTTGATGTTGGCATCGGTTATTAAATCTTTTCTTGTTTCTTGAAATCAGTTATTATTGGTTTTTATGTTACAGAGTTGTGTGAAAATTCTGTTTGCAAGTCTGCTTGGGTCTATTCTTTGTAGATGTACATAGAATAGAATTCTTCATTATCTTAAAGCATCTGTTATCTTTTAAATTTTGTATACAAGTTTTTGATATGCTGTCTTCGGTATTGTCCATTTTCTTTGATTGGTCTCAATATTTTCTTCAGCTTTCAGTGTACTTACATCATCATCACATCTATATTGTGTTTATTCATTTAATATATATGGAATTTTTATCCAATTTTTCTATTTGTAAATTATATATTGTTCAAACGTGTGGAGATCTTGTCTTTTGTGTTATATCAAAAATTTTATAATGTAGTCAGACTAGTTAATTTTTATTTTCAGGAGGATGGGCCTTTTGATTTATTAAATCATTATAAAATGGCTACACAATTTTCTGCATGAATAAAATGGGATGTAATTTCAAAAAAAGATACAACAAACATTTCAAAAGCCTTACATAAAAACATACAATCAACATTTTCCAGTCATTTAATAGACACAGATCCTGAATATGGTAATATCTTTAATATTCTACAAAAAAAGCACCACATCTTAATGTACTTGAATATTAAGAAATATATAAACGTACATACAACTACTTCATATATAAAAGAAACTTTTCCAGTATTCCTTTGTTCTTTGTCTGTTAGGCCTCCAGAATCGCTGTAAGATATTACTAAAGAGGATGATGTGTATGAATGTAAATGTAGTCTAGTTTACCACTCCTGAGAAGTGTGGTCAATTGAAACCCAACCACTAAAAAACACTGGTATCCACGATCTAGTATTCAAATCCCAATAAAAGAAGCTGCCTTTAGTAAGATTTGAACCTTAGAACTCTCAACTTCAAAATTAGCTGATTTGTGATGAGTTAACCGTTACTCCAATCCGCTTGGATTTTGCTGGTTGGATCAAAGGAAGCCATGATAAAACCTTGGTTAGAGCAACATCACAAATATACAGTTAATTATAAAAAAAAATCTGATGTGAACATATATGACTTCCTTGTACATCTATTAAAATTACATATTCATATTTTTTTTTTTTTTAAATGAAAAGTTCATAAAATTTTTCTTCATTAATAATGTTTGATATTTTTCCATATATATATATATATATATATACACACATATTGTGATTTATTAAATTATTATTATTTATTTTTTTTTTTTTACAATCAGAGGTTAATAATTATTAATAAATCAATTTATTTAAATTAAAAAAAAAAAAAGAAAAGCTGATGAAGTCTGATTGGAATTGATGTGCCTTCCCTTGTAAGATCCAAATATTTCATTAATTAAAATTTTATATGGCTATAACTCTGGAACCAATGAAAATAAGTACCACTTATGATATGTCATTGAAAAGCTCCCAACGAGGGCTTACTACTGAAGTTAAAGAAAAAGGACAAAATCTAATTTTTGTTGGATTTTAGTCTTTTTTGGACACTTCTTCTGGTACAGTTGATTGCAATCATAAGGGGAGGTGCACAACTAGATGTTACAACAATCCTAAATCCAAAATCTCAACATTCTAAGACTAATTGTTTTTTTGGATTGAATTATACTGATGACATGCTGAAACTAGTCTCAATGGTTTTAGGGATAGTTGAAATGGATATTTCCATTGAAATCTGAAAACCAAACTTTTTCACAATCATAATACTTGTTTACAAGGAAGTGAAAACAGATGTGATTAAAGCCCATATTAATTAATTAAAGTGAAAACATATGAAATATTAAATTGTACAATGATATACTCTCGCTTTTTTTGTTTATCCTCTGGAACTACTGTAAAGTATTACTTCATAGGATATGTATGAATGTAATGAAGTGTAATCATGTATAATCTCAGGTTGACCACTCCAAGAAATGTGGTTAATTGAAACCCAACCACCAAAGAACACTTTTATCCATGATCTAGTATTCAAATTCGTATAAAAGTAACTACCTTTACAAGGATTTGAACCATGGAACTCTCGATTTCAAAATCAGCTGATTATGACATGCCTCTTTCTTTTTCTGTTTAGCCAATGACACTACCGTAAGGTATTAGTCAGAGGATTATATATATGAATGTGAATGAAGTGTAATCTTGTACAATCTCAGGTCGACCACTCCTTAGAAGTGTGGTTAATTGAAATCACAAAAGAACACCAGTATCCATGATCTAGCATTCAAATCTGTATATAAGTTATTATCTTTACTAGGTTTGAACCTTAGAACTCTCCCGACTTCTAAATCAGCTGATTTGTGATGTTGCATTAACCACTAGACCAGCCCAGTGGGCTGTTTAGAGAACATCAATACACTTTTAGCTTACTCATCGCAAAAAGGATGGGACAAATTGCAGTTTGATATGAAGACTGCTGTTCTAAATGGACAACTGGATGAGAATGTGTTTATGACAATCTCAAGAATATGAGGCAAAAGGTTGCAAACTACTGTAGGTTTGTATGTTTTTAAACAGCTTCAAAGTATTGATATAAATGCCTAACAGACTTCTCACAGCCATGTACCAGAAGAAAGCAAGTATCCTTTGCATGTATCACAATAGAGGAATTGTTGTGTTTTCTGATATTAATAATAATATGGGTTATTTGAAGATCATGAGCCTTATCACAAAGTTAAATTCTCGATTTGAATTAAAATCAAATGAAGTGGAAAATTATCTTCAGATAAAGATTACTGTAAGGACAAATTTTATACTGGTGAGCCAGTCAGAATATGCAAAGATAGTTCTACAAAATCAATTGTTTTATGAACCATACTCCTCTGTTTGTAGCAATACAAATTAATTTATATTTAAATTAATAGATCAATCAAAGTACAGAATAATTGAAATAGGATTACTGACATTATTTCATTACATGAGCAGAAGTGTTTTCGTGAATTTAATTCGCATCAGTCACATATATATATATATATAAAATGTAAATGTTCATTTGTTTAAAATCTTAAATTTCTGAAAGTTCTTCACAAATTGCTTTGAAATTTCGACACAAAGTTGCATTTGAATATGCATGTGATTTTATATACAGATTTCTGAATCAGTTTGGACCTTTTAAGTGGTGCTGGGATCGAAATATTTCAATTACTTATTTGGCTCATATTCAGAATACGTGTTGCTAACATGGAAAGAAATACCTCTGCAAAAAATGGACCCACTAGATGGTGTTAAGATATTTGGAAAAAAATTTATATTCGATTTGGCTTATATTCAGAATATATGTTAGATACGTGAAAAGAAACATTTTTGCAAAAGCTATACCCCCTAGATGGCCCCAGTGTAGATACTTATGAAACCAACTAATATACAAAGAGACTTTCTTCTTATATATATATATATATATATATATATATACACTTCAAAAAATATAAGAAAACTTACAGTATGTAATATCATATCATTTATATTATATGTTTAAAACCGTTCAAACCAATGAAATCCATCCTTCAAATTAAATTCAAAATTTACTTTATCATACTTTAAAAGCTTATACAAAATTTAGAAACCTATCATTTAAATGAATTATTTATTTATTTATGCATTATAAGTATTTTTAATTGATTAATTTTTAAACAATTTTATATTTTACATATTGTTTTGATTTTTAGTGTAAATGAAAATTTTTAAATTTTGTATAAGCTTTTTAACTATGATAAAGTATAAGTATAAAGTTGAATTTAATTTGAAATATTTTTAACATAAAATATAAATATCATATTATGCATTGTGAGTTTAAAATATTTTTTTGTATATATAAATGTAATACAGCTGATGTGAATTAAGTTTATGAAAGCATTTCTGCTTATGTAATGAAATAAGACAACTAATCCTATTTCAGTTATTCTGTACTTGGATTGATCCATTAAATATAAATTAATATATATATATATATATATATATATTGAAAGGCTTTGGGATCTTCTTATGAGATTCTTAGTATTATCAAAAGAATTGGTGCTAAAAAAAAATGTATATTTAGTGTTTTAAAAAAAAATAGTAAAGAATTCTGGTAATTTATATTTGTACAAAAAAAAAAATGATTTGAGTAAAATACTCGTGTTATGCAATAAAAGAGATAAATTGTTTTGTCACTTAAAAAAAATGTAACATGTACTTTTAAAAACATAGTCTTAATTTATATTTATTATTTTTTTTGTTCTCAGTCATTTGACTGGTTCTGTGCAGCTCTCCAACATTCCCTATCTACTGCTAGTTATTTCATTTCGATATACCCCTACATCCTGCATCACTAATGATTTATTTTACATATTCCAAACATTGCCTGCCTGCACAATTTTTCTCATCTATCCGTTCCATTCAATATCAAAGCCAATTCCAGGATGCCTTAATATGTGACCCGTAACTCTGTCTCTTCTTTTAACTATATTTTTCCAAATACTTCTTTCTTCATCAGTTTGACTCAAGACCTCTTTATTTGTCACTTTATCCATCTGTCTGATTTTTAACATTCTCCTACAGCACTTCAAAAGCTTTTAATCTTTTCTTCTAAGGTACTCTGATCATCCAAATTTTACTTCCAGATGAAGCTACGTTCCAAATACATACTTTCAAAAATGCTTTCCTGATGTTAAAATTAGTTTTTGATGTAAGCAAATAATATTTTTGATTGAAAGCTAGTTTCACCTGTGCTATTCAGCATTTTATATTGCTCCTGCTTCAAACATCTTTAGTAATTCTACTTCCCAAATAACAGTATTCTATCTCTGTAGTCTTTTCTCTTCCTATTTTTATATTCAGCAGTCCATATACATTATTTTTACTACATTTCATTACTTTTGTTTTGTTCTTGTTTATTTTCATGCAACTCTTGCGTAGTACTTCATTCATGCTATTCAGTGTTTCTTCTAAATCTTTTTTACTTTCGGCTAGAACTACTATATCATCAGCAAATCGTAGCATCTTTATCTTTTCACCTTGCGCTGTTACTCTGGATCTAAATTGTTCTTTCACATCATGCTATTTGTATGTAAAGATTAAAAAGTAACGAGAATAGGGAACATCCTTGTAAGAGTCACTTTCTTATTATTGGTTCTTTCTTATATTCTTTGATTATTACTCGTTTAGTTTGGTTCCTGTAAATGCTAGCATTGTTCTTCTATCTCTATATTTGATGTTAAATGCCTATTCAAATGTACATGTTATTTTAATTGTAATTTATTGTATTAACTATAATTAAGGATCATATTTTAACTTAGTATTTATATTTTAATTCCATAAAAAAATTACTCCAAAGCTATATTGTATGTTATCATTATAAATAGTAGTAATAAAAGCTGCCTAAAACAAGGCATGGATATATATGTGTTACAAAAAATTTTTTTTAATATCAGGGTGATTAAGGAACATTTTCATAACAATGATTTTATCATGGTAGTGTATGTAAAAATATTTTAATATAATCATAAAATTACATACAATATGTAGTAAAAAATTAATAAAATGTCTAGAAAATACATATTTTAGTATCACAAAAAAACTGTTTGTAAAAACATGACTATAAGTGTTTATAGTACAAGGAAAATAAGTGGAGATTGTTTTGAATCGTTAGACCATTATAACGTTTTCATTCATTAGTTTTGAACTCAAGCACGAATAAATATAATTTAGTTATCAAATAAAAGATAATTTTGTTTACTATGACAAAATTGTTTACAAAATGACATTTAATTAATTTAATAGTGCTAATTATATCGTCATGATGAATTATTTCTCAGCTCACAAGTAATATCTAATGTACAAATAAATTTTATTGCTACATATATATCAGACTTGTCGATGTGCTATTTCTGAATGAGGCCATAATGTCACCACACTTTATAGAAACACAGAAAATGTATAAAATAAATAAAACCTGTACCTCGGTGGTCTGCAGTGCTGCCCAAGAGAGCTCTGATGATAAACTACATAATAATTAATCAGAGCCATATTGCATATTTAGCCTGCATTGCAGGCCAAAAGAGTTGAGGGACAGATTGGTAAAATTTTTCCAGGGTGCAAAGGATTAAGAATCCAACAACATATAGATTAATTTCATTTAGATTAATTAATATTAATATTCATTATTGAAATTCATTAATGAAATTATTAATAAATAATATTAATATAATATTATATTATTCATTATAATATTCATTATTGAAATATTAATTAACATTAATATTTCATTTAGATTAATTTTATTAAGCATTTACTGACCTGTTGGTAACAGTATATAAATTTTTAAATAATTATATTTTTCACTTACCAACATTCATTAGCAGAACTATATGTTCACACTTTCATAGATGAGTACTCCATCCTCAGGCTCAATGATAATATATTTTATGAATGTTACTTCACATATCAATCATTTTTTGAATGAAATACATTAAAAAAATAAATATAACAATTGATCATCAGGAGTTAAAATAAAATCAAATTATACGTCATGTTAGTAAGAAGGTTACAATTGTCATTTTTATTGAAATAAAATGTTTTGCCAGCCTAAGAGTTAAAAGTATTCTTTAATATTTGTTTGAATAAGCTATCATTTTAAAAATTTTTTTGTTCATTTATTAATCTTTTATTATATATATAATATTTTTCTAAAATATTTTGTTTTATTAATGTTTTACAATATTAATATAATTATTTGGTTTATAATTGTAATTATGTTCTATGATATGTCTGGCAAAATTTTATGTTATTAATTATATAAATATTTAATACAAGTTTTATTCATACTCTAAATAATTGTAAGAATAAGGCCAATAAAAGGTTTTTTTTTTTAAATAATAAAAAATCTGTACATTTCATCAAAATATAACTGATAGATAAAGTTTAAAAAAAATATTGAAATTTGTTTTTAATCATTATATAATAAAATTGGCTGAGTATAACTTTTAGCAAATCTCTATTTTTCAAATTATGATTTAGTCCAGGCATAACGGTACAATACTATTGTGTTGTACTGTTACTGTGCAATTTTGGGAATCAACATCAATTTTCATAAAAATTTGGGTTTAAGCTCTACTTCAAAAACTACCCTGTGCTGGACCGGGCTTTTTATTTTTTAGGGGTGAAAACTACCCCTTATTGCAAAAACTTTTAAAATCGTTGATTATGCATGTAGTTACTTAAAATAATTTTTAAATGAATTATTTGTAGATCTCTTGACAAACGTAACAAGATATATCATTAATCAGAAAGATTCAACCCTTGTAAATCATCCCCCGACAGTAGTAATTTTAAAAACTAGTTTTAAAGATATTTATTTTGACTTGAAATGATTTTAAAAGTGCATCATATTAAATTTATATTAATGTACTTTAGTTGAATAAAATACATAATTTTCTGAGATGCTTCAACCCTAATAAATTAAGTAGTAAATATTGAAAAATATTTAAAAAAAAAACAATTTGAAATGATTCAAAAGGGCATTTATATCAAATATATATATATATATATACTTTACCAGTAAAATAAAATAATTATTTGTTTAACTACTTGTTCAACCCTTATAAATCATCCCCTGATAATTTCAATGATTTTTTAAAATTTTTATTAGAAATAATTTAAAAGTGCATTTATATTGAATTAAGAATATTTTACTGGTGAAATAAATTTTTTAAACACTTCAACCATTATAAAAGCCACCCCTTATAACAAAAAATATAAAAATTGTGATTATAATTTTTTTTTTTGTAACTATTAGAATATTTAGAATTAACATATTTCAATAATTTTAACATTATCAAGATATTTTTTATGTTGCAACCTTAACAACCACAACCCTTTGAAATAATTTGCAAATATTTTCAAATACTTTGAAGAGTTCTGTTTTAAAGGTTACATATAAGTTTGTGTGTGTGTGTTTGTGACAGTAAATATTCTTTATATGTATTCAAATATATAGATGTATGTATATTGATACTGCATTATATGTTTGAATTCCCATTTATACTTGTCCCCTATGCTCCAAAATACCTGCTCCGAAATTAAAAAAAAAAGCTATTGGTTTTTCAACGATAATTCCCTTATTTTTTAAGCTATAAAGTTTTTAAAAAAAGCATTTTGTAGAGAATTTCAAATGTTTTAACGTCGTATCAGTTAAAACTTTTTTCAAATATTTTTGAAAAGGGTTGCGTTCAAAGGGCTTGGGTGAACTACAAATAGTACGTGAATGTAAACTTTGAACCGCCATATCTCATTTAATTTTTATGATACAATAATAAAAAAATATCAAAATTTTCAGTAAAAGAAAACCTACAATTTACATTTGAAAACTTTTTACATATCATGAATAGTTTTTTGTTTATTTAAAAAAAATGCATTCTTATTTTTTTAAATATTAGAAAAATGCAATTTTCACTTTAATCAATTATTTTTTCAAAAACAAGCATTCAAAACCAGTCAAATCACTTGAATCATATCAATAATACCTAAATAAAGTAAATTGCAAGTGGATTATGATTAATTTCAATTAGGGTGGTAGTGCCGAGGGTGTTAATGTTAAATTTTTTCAGAAAAAAAATAAGAAGTGACTTTATTTTTGTTATAAGTCAATAAATTTTTATGCAAAAGAATTTTACCAGTGCTCATTTAAAAGTGCTACTTTTTTAAGTACTTTAAAAAAGGTTTCTTGAGTTTTCCCCCAAAATTTCACCATTTTCAAATTATTAAAGGTTGAAGGTTTCAAATTTTGGGTTTCTCGAAAAATAACCGTCCTTCAACGAGCAATAACTCAATCCGTATTGTATTTATAGAAGACATTAAAAAATGGATTTCTTTGTTTTTTTATTAGCTACATTTTTGTTCTAAATTATTTTTTCTATAAAATGAAAACTTTTTAAGTAATTCGTTAAAATAGGTTAAAAACATGCCTTTTTTTCAATGAAAAATGTACAGTTTAAATCATGAATAACTCGGAAAGTATGAACTTTACAAAAAAAGTTATAGAACAAAAATTGCTTAGAATTGGTCAATCTATCAATTTCCGAGTTTATTTTTATTAAAAAAGTTTGCACCCCCTAGAAGGGGTGGCTTCCACTTGTAGGATAAAAGCCCGCTTCGGCACATGGTAGATTTTGAAGAAGGTTCTTGGGATTTAATCTCAACTTTCAAGAAAATCGATGTTGATTCTCAAAATTGCCCACGAAAATGGCCCATTAGTGGACTAATTGTTTCATGTTTTTTGCTGATTGCAAGTTGAAAAGGCTTTGTAAAAGCTCAGCAATTTTATATACATTTTATTGATAGTTAACTAATCTTTAACATGGCGAATTATCAGCTCTAGCACTATGAAAATTGACGGAGGTGCAGCTTGTAGATTGTAGATTCAAGCTGTTTTAGATTAAACGTAAACATGGTTGTGAAATGTAGATATTGTTAAATAACTCATTAAGAGTGGATAGTATCTAGGTGTAAGTATCCCATTTTATAGGTTTTATTTCTTTGAAAGCTTTTGTTGAAAACTGAAAAAATTTTGCCATTTATCTTGGCCATTAAATATATTATTTTTGAAATAGTAGAAAAAATGATACGATAGATTGAATCTATCCTATAATAATATTTTAATTATAAAAATAATATAATTATATTTTCAGTAAGTATTATTGACCTTGAAATATAGCAAATTTGAGATGATTAACTCATAACATTTCAACTGATTGTTGAACTATCCCAAGATATAAACAAAGTATTCACAATTTTCTTTAGAATAACTTCACATCCAATGACTTCTTGAAAGCCCACAAAAGTCCCCTAACAATTTTGATAAAATTCATAGTTCAGTTTCTCAGTTACTTTTATATATATGTATTACCCAAATTTTAATTTACCATAGATAAGGCTCTTAATTCTCCGTTTTCTTAGGGAACAGGTTATTTTTTATAAGATTGATAAATAAAAACCATACTTTATAGTTATTCAACAAAGATCTCATTTTGTATACTATTTGAACTTCTTGTAACCTCCGGAAGTACCGTTAGGTATTGCTTTAGAGTATGTGATGAATGAAAAATTTTTTTAGCGTGTGAAAATGCCATGTCTGACCGAGATTCGAACCCGGGACATACGAATTAAAGATCGAAACGCAACCACTCGCGCCACAGAGGTCGTTACCTGTTTGAACTTGAAATTATCGTCTGGTTCATATGTATAAAGTTAACTGAAATAATCCATTGCAAACGTTCACACTTTCACAAACTTAAAGGAATTTTATTTGTAATTTTAAATATTATTTATTATCAATAAAAAAAAATACACAACGATATATGAATTATCTCTAAATTATATTTTTTAAATGTTAATATATACATTTATTTTTATCACATAATATTCTTTAAAGCACAACATAAGCACGTAATTTTATAGTTACAAAATATTTATATGTTGTTCGTACTTCAAAATAAGTTCTTTATCCCACTATTTTAGTATAATGTTAAAATTGGTGGTTTTAAACATCTGATTACTTTCATAATAGGGTGTTGGCTATCTTGATAAACTATGGTAGATATTTCCGGTTAAGTGTTCTTTTTCAGCGAGTTACGTTGTCGCAGAAATGGTGAGTGTTGTCAATTTGTTTAAATACTATGTTACTGTTATTTCTGATTACGCTGTTTAAGAATTTTATTATGGCGTTTTCCTAAAATTGGTTTTAAATAAATGTAATGTGTTTCTGTTTGTTTTAAATTGGTAAAACCTGGACCTAACCCATCACATCCGTTTCATCATGTGCTTTCCAATTTTGTTTCAACATTTTTACTGACAAACTGAAGCCTGATCTATATTTAACGTAAATAAACTATATTAACATAATTCTTTTACTTATTTAGCTTGGTTGTTGAATGGATTTGTTTTGATTAAAAGGAATTGTTTGACAATATTGTTAACTTCATTATGTAGGTTTACAGATCCTGCTTATTTACATATCACAATTTGTTAATTTGTAATAATTGCATTGTCATTTGTATCCAGCGAATTTTTTTTTTTTAAATGTGAAAGGTGTTAAAGTATTCGTTAAGCCCGAAAAATTAGTCTTGAAAATTTTCTCAAAAAATTATCTGAAGTGGTCATTGTTACAGAAAAGAATGAGATCTCCCAATTCAGAATGCCAGTATCATTTAGTTATTAATTGAAAATTTAATTTCTGCTTTCCGTTGTTAGTATTTTTCCAAAGTTTATCTTAAAAATCCTTAATTGCTCAGGTTTATGTAAAAGTGTTGTTAAATATGTACATTAAAATGTAAAACAGTGTAATCGCATACTTTTATAATTAAAAAAAAAAATGTTTGCATAATAAAAACGCGTAAATAGGTAAGGCATAATTATCGAGTTTGTAACATCTATTGAATATCATGATGCGAGTTCATAAATCTTAAATACTTATTCAAAATTTAGTAGTTGTGTAGCCCACCGGGCTGGTCTAGTGGTTAATGTGACATTGTAAATCAGCTGATTTCGAAGTCGAAGAGTTCTAAGGTTCAAATCCTAGTGAAGGTAGTTTTTTTTTTATACGGATTTGAATACTATATCGTGGACATGATCTTTGGTGGTTTGGTTTCAATTAACCACACTTCTCAGGTGTGGTCGACCTGAGATTGTACAAGATTACACTTCATTCACATTCATACATATCCTCATTCATCCTCTGAAGTTGCTACCTTATGGTAGTTGAGGCTAAACAGAAAAAAGAGAAAGTAGTTAATTGTAGGACAGCATATTACTTGGCCCTGTAGTTTATATTCTTTTAACCTTTATTTTGAAGTTTACATTCTGCATAACTATGAATGTTTTACAATCCAATTGATGCTAATCTGAAATAGATTTGAAACAAGCTACTTTTTATTTTATTTTTTGTTTTTTTTTTTAGGTATTGTAAAAAGAATTAGTATATCTGCAAAATCAACTTTTGAAAACAAATTAAATTTACTCTGATTTTAGTGAAGCCTTATTTAGGATATAGATTATTTGTTACAGTTGAAATTTTTCTTTTGGAAACTTTCATCTAAGGTTAATGACTCTTGTAAATTACACAGTACTTTCACCAAAAGTTTGTAATTTTAACACTGCAAAAGTGCAAAATATTTTATTTTCAGTATAAATAATTTGGTTAAGTTTGTTAATTAAGTTAAGAATGAGATTAGATACACTTAAGTTAGCTTAAGCTTAATTGCAATATATATTATTTACAGAGTAAGTAACTTGGTGTAAGTGAAATTTAGTTGAATTTAAAATACATTATCTTTGAACTTCAGAATTTGTTATAGATATATATTTGTTATGGACTGTGCCAATTGTAAGTTTAATTAAACAAGGTTAGCGAACGTTAGGTTATGATAATGTATGAATGCATACAGAATCATTAATCTAATGATTCTGATAAATATTAATCTGACTGCTAAAATTGCTAAGATTTTTGAGGTGCTTGAGCAGTTAAGCTAATCGTTCTGTATTTTTTTTACATTTATCTATTCCAGCTTTCTTTGGATTCTTGACAATAACACTGTTTTTGAAGTGTGATAAATGATATTGTATATGTAATACAATGGTTTTTGTATCAAATCTTAAGTCAATTAATTAGATGCTGAGATATTGGAAAAACTGCAAATGCCAAAAAATGCAAAAATTGGCACGCAGTCCATTATAAAATTTATTAAATAGTGTATAAAAAAAAATTCCTTTCAAGTAATAAATTGATTTTGAACTCTTGAAATATGAAAGAATGAATTTACAAAAAATTACAAAAATAAAAAATGGTCATGCAACCACCATTGTAATTTGACATTACTCACCAGGTTGGTCTGTTTGTAAACCCATGATTACAAATGAGCTGATTTTGAAGTCCAGAGTTCTAAGGTTCAAATCCTAGTAAAACTAATTACGTTTATGTGGATTTGAATACTAGATCATGGATATTGGTGTTTGGGTTTAAATTAAGCACACATCTCATGAGTGGTCGACCTGAGATTGTACAAGACTTGATTCACATTCATATAAATCATCCTCTGAAGTAAGACCTTGCGGTAGTTCTGAAGGCAAACAGAAAAAGAAAGTGTGATTTGACATGTATTACACTTGTCTGCACGTTACACTGTTTATATCAAACTGTTTATTTGTATTTCTGAACAACTTAATGTTTTATCAGTTTGATAAATTTTGAAGTTAAACAACTGTATATTAATAGCTTGTGTTTTTCATAATTGACTTCCATTGTTTTCTGTGTGTTTTTCACAACAGATTTCTTTTGACCTTCATTAAGACTTTTACTATTAGATTATTATGTTTATATATAAAGATTCATTGTTATTTGTGGTTGCACTAATGAAATGTATTTTTGTTTTATAGGGTCGTGTTAGAACAAAGACTGTAAAGAAAGCAGCAAGAGTTATTATTGAAAAATATTATACTCGGCTCACTTTGGATTTTGATACAAATAAAAGAATATGTGAAGAAATTGCTATTATACCAACTAAATCGCTACGCAATAAAATTGCTGGGTAAGTACAGATTGTTAATAAATATATTTAGGAATTATGATCAGTATGTTGTATGCTCTTCTATATATTTCCTATTTAGTATTTTATAATTTATATTTTAGTTAAACTAAAAAAATTGGCAAATATCCTATGTGTACTTCAAAGTTATAAGCGTTACAAAAAGATGCCTAAGTTGTACAGTTCTGAGATAACCCTAATAGAAAAAAAAAAATTTTTTTCTCTAAGTCTGATACAATTTTTTGAATTGCTTTTTTGCGTACATTACAGATCTGTAAATACAATTTTTCTGTCACCCTTAGTTTTAAGTAAATTATGTTTAAAAAAAATAATTATGGAAAATACTTATTATTTTAAGTATTTTACATATAAAATACTTATAAATTTTTAACTTATAATTTTGCATGGCCATACTTGTTAAAAAGGACTTCGCTGATTATCTTTTCTAAATAATAAGCTCATTAATATTTGTGCAATAAAACAGATTATTTTAATCGATAAAATACTGAGAAAGTTCTTTTTGTCTGCTTTGAAAACCTGAGATTTTTGTATTGTTTTGAAGTTGATTCCAACCTTCCAATCTTGATGCTAACAGTTAAGCTGAATTTTTTGATAAATTTAAATCCCTAACTGAGTCATTTAATTCACCTTGTGATATGAGATTTGGTTTATCAGAAGATAATTCAAAATCATTGTTGTCTTCTTCAGTACTACCTGATTCTTCAATGCTGCTTTCGAAAATGGATTCACAGGTGGCTCAGGAACTGAAATAATTTCTCTGTGTATTCCAGTAAGTAATGGAAGGCATGATTGCAGATTGCAATGAAGGATATTTTAAAGTATGTTTAGATTTTTTAGAAATTCCAGACACACTTGTTAAAAAAAAAGTAACAATCGGTGACATGATCCTTTGGTTCACGCCAAATCATAGGTGCACCAAACAACAAAGCCTTCCATGTACCTTTCAGCCATCCTCTTAAATATACAGAACAATTAGTGCATACTATATGAGGAGCTCATGTTTTACCCTGATAACCAATTTTACACTGATAAATATCTAGTTTTTATTCTTAGGTGCTGATAGTAATTATAAAAAAATTATTGGACCGTTACCAAGTGTCTTTCATTAAAAAAAAAAATGGTTGCAGTCATAAGATAGTTCAAAATTTTATGTTTTTGAAGATCTCATTTTTGGGGCCAAAAACAAAATATGGGATGGTTGGCAAAATTCTGAAATGTTTACAGCAGTAAGTACTTTTTAACAGTTTAAGCCATATAAAATTTATTTTGTTACTCAAAGGGGCTGGCAAGTAATGAAGCCAACAAAACCGCTAAACACCTTTCCTTCTAACTTGAAAAAGCAACACGTCTAAAAATATTAATGTTAAATATTTTTTTCAGGTTATAAAAATTAAAACTAAATTCATTAGAATGAATAAATTTATAATTAATAAATAGTAAATTACAAAATGGTTAATAATCATTTATAGAATTATAAATAATAATTACAAAATGATAAACAGTTAAAATACATTAAGTTATTAGATTTAGTTTTACTTTATTTTACTCTTGCTGATAGAAGTTATAATAATCTTGCACTTTTTGATAACTTCTTTCTTTTTCTGTTTAGCCTCTGGAACTATCGTAAGGTATTACTTCAGAGAATGAATGAAGATGATATGTATGAATGTGAATGAAGTGTAGTCTTGTACTTTTTGATAACAAAGTTAACATAACTTAGTGCTCCTGCGCCTTTTTTTTTTTTATTGATTAGAACTGATAAGCCCTCATTCTTCTTTGATTTAATGTTGTCCTTTTCCAGTAGTAGATACAAAAAGTTCTGAAGGCATGAGAATCTTTAAAATATTTTCCAGTTAAATTCATGTTTGATTATCTTTCAGTGATTTTGTGAATAAAGTGCCTGGACCAGTGATAATCCTCTTCATTTTCATGTATTTTGACTTCAATGACTTCACCTAATTACTACTCGCCATCATATACACAGCATAGTTTTTACATTTTGGCTTTGGTAAACCTGTAAAGCAATAAGAAACACAAATGGCCTTGTATACCAACACTAATGTAAATGTTTTTTGATTGAGGTGTCCCCCTGGACTTTCAGAACACATTTCTGATCTGTAATATAACTGTGAAAGGTTCTTGTTTTTGGGACTGTTTTGATTCCCCGATAACAAGAATTGAAGTATTCTTTAGTCTTTTGAACATCTTTATTACAGCAGGAAATAGATATTATATTTTTAATATTGTCTTTGCAAATATTGTACATTTCAGAAGGTGTAACAGGTTATTGACTGTCCTTTGAAGGCTTGCTTTAGTCATAGTCGTTTTACAATTCCACCAATATAATCACAAGGTCCTTCTCCAGTGGTATGAGGCAAAAAATGCCATTCAGCTGTGATTTTGAAATCTTGATGATAGGAGAAAGTTATGGAAATTTTTTTGTTTTTATACTGGGCTAAGGAGCCATCAGAAAAAAAAATTGTTTAACTTGTGTTAAGTGTTTGTACTTATTTATAACAGGTTTTTGGAAGCAGAAGAACGATGTAGTATTGTGCTTCAAATACTCACTAATCGCACAGTAGCTTTGGGTTTGTAATTTTCCTTCCTTTTTAAAATATATGAGAAATGGATTTACTTGTGGCATTAGGTTTTATATACTACCTACAATATTTAAAGATAGAAAAAAAAAATACTAGGTGTATGACTGCCAGGCATAAAAATTTTTCAGGAAGCAGTGTAAAATAAAGTCTCTTTCCCCTCTAAAAAATACTGAAGATGAGTTTTGTTTTTTTAATAAAACTTAAGAATACTTTAAAAAATCTATAAAGTTATGATTGTGTTTTTATAACTTAGATTCTCAATTAGTTTTTTGAGCTGTTATCTTTAGTATAGGCCATAATGTGTTCTGACATAACAATAAATTATGCAACGAAGCCTACATATCGATAGTTTAATATCCATTAAATAATTGTCCATTAATAGTCAAGTTCTGCTGCCTTTTCTTTTTAATATTGATCAGTGTTAGACATTTCTTTCTCAGAATCTGACATAATTAAGAAAATGATAAACAGCTAATATAGAAAGTTGAAACTATCTGCACGTATAGCCAGGTCGGCCGACTGATGGTGGGTGGGAGGTCTCTTCTAAAAACATGATATGACTTGTCTGTCAACACTTTCACAACGTCTCATTCGAATCATACAAGCAATGACTGCTACAGTTAACATATTATTATTATTATTATGTCATAGTATCTAGACTAATATTTATTTAAGGATTTACTGACTAATGTCAACATATAGTTGCAACGATTAGTTTTTGTACTTGGTCACTAATGTTATAATTAATTTTTAAACAACCCTTTCCCAAATATCCCTGTATAAAACTACAATTATATCGCATAAATTAACAGTCAACTGAGCATTATAAAGTTGCTTACAATCATAAGATTTTTATGTAGTAATGTTCCTGTTTATTTTTTTTTGTCTTCAGTCATTTGACTGGTTTGATGCAGCTCTCCAAGATTCCCTATCTAGTGCCAGTCGTTTCA